>FLSR01000597.1:48462-88468 GCA_900092035.1 Leuciscus waleckii
CACACACACACACACACACACACACACACACACACACACACACAAACACACACCTCTGAAGCGATAGAAAAGTCCTCGGGACCGCATCACTCGCAAGACGAAACCTGCATTGCTGTACAAGGCCGAAGTCCACCCTTCTCCAGTTGAGTGGTTGCTACACACACATTGTTTAGATGTGTGTGTGGTTGATGGCTGGAGTCTAGTCCTGGCAGCATCGCGGGGAAAGATGGCTCAGTGGGGCGGCAGTGGCTCAGTGGTTCATGTAGGTTGTATACAAATCAAAAGGTTGGTGGTTCAATCCCCGGTTCCACTTGACCAAGTGTCGAGGCATCCATGAGCAAAACACCTAACCCCAGCTGCTCCCTACGAGCTGGATGGCGCCTTGTATGGCTTACACCGCCGTCGGTGAATGGGTGAATGTGAGGCTATGTAAAGCGCTTTGGTGGCCATAGGCCTGTGAAAGCGCTATATAAATGCAGTCCATTTACCAAATATGCACTGGAAATTTTGCACCACGAAAACAAAAGCGCGTCCCATCATTACCTCTCTCATCTACTACGCGATATCATAGTTTGACATGTCTGTCATTGGAAAGATCCACGTGGTGTCATGAATAATTAAGAGGCAGTGTCTTCTCATTGGATAAAAAACTCAGTCTCATTAATAATTATGAGACACCGATGATCATCAAAGTACTACAGTGCTCTGTGATGTCACAGCCTGTGACGTGGACACGATGAAGATTTTAAACCCAGAAGACGAAAATAGCGTAGAAAAACTAAAATTTAACCATTTTCCCCCTACTATTAAATCTAACAGATGCTAACATTGTCTTCAATGGTGTTCAACACACATACCTCTGTTAAAATCTCAGAAATTTTGGTTTAGGGTGTCATGACCCTTTAAGGGTCTGGCATTGAGTAATGAAAATCGGCCAACTCGAGGGGCGGCACCAAGCATGCATTTGAAAATCTCACGGCACGCAATTGGATAACACTACGACCAATCACTGTCGTGATTGGCTGTCACTAGCGCGTTGTCATCTCTTTAGCTCGCCTCTGGCCCCCCTATATCAGATACACCGATGTGATTGGTGCAGCTCGGCTACAAGGGCATAATGAGCATCATTACTCAATGCCAGAGTAAACTCGCTGAGCAAATTAAAACTGTGCTCTCGCGAGAACTCTGGATTTCCAGCAGAGAGCTGCGAAAGATGTGCAAAAATATATAAAAATGCATAAATCACAAATATATCACATGGAATGGATTGTCATATAATGGCTGACACAACCTCTGAGTTTTGGATCTACCAATTTGCATTATAATTGTGTACAAAAAAAACAAACGTATTTGGACCTGAGGCTGTATAAATAAGTTTTGTCTGTATGTGTATGAGAGAGAAACTCTGGCCTCCAGTTGTGGCTTCTTTTATTCTCTATAAAATGTCAGTAGAGCAAAGATAAATAAATATATTTGTTGTGTGTGTTTGGCACAGACGGCCAGGACTGGGACTATTGGACTATGGGCAACAGCAACAGAAAAGGTTCAGACATGTCTACTGAGAGGTAAGAAGTTCCTCCTTTTGAGAATTGCATTAAGACTTGCATTGAAATTAAATATATTTGTTTTCTTCATTGATTTTTGGTGTTGTTGAAATCTTACTATCCAATGCATTTTACTACATTCTAAAACATTACAGGCCTATTTATACTTTTGACTCCACTACTTATTATAAACACACATCATTCCTCAGGATAAAAATCTAACTCGTCAAAACTAAAGTGAACAAAGATCATTTAGACTCCAGTTTTAAAAGACTCATAATTCAGTTCATGTTTATTTGTATGGCTTTTTTTTCTTCAGACAATGCATGTTTCAATCCTTCAATGACATAAATCAAGATCTTTCCTTTTAAATCACTTTGTGCCCCATGAGCAGCATGCTCAATTTGTGTTTGCAACCTGTGTGAAATATAATATAGTATACAATAGTGTTTATAGTTTTGAGATTTGTATGCTTTCTAGGATATTTGACTTGATTTTAGCAATTTAGAAAAACAAGAATAATATAACAATATTATCCTGAATATTATTTCTGAAATTGCAGATATGCAGCTCAGCAATGTACACGCATAATGAAAGGTAAGAACAGTGTTAATTAAAACAGGCTACAATCAAATCTGTTTAATATGCATTAACATGCTATAGGTTTTTTAACAGTATTCAAAACACTGTTTACTTACCAGAGTGTCTTTTTCAAATAGAGTCTAAACCTGCAAGAAAAATAGTTCTTCTTGGAAAAACAGGAGATGGCAAAAGCAGCAGTGGAAATACAATTCTCAGTGAACAAATATTCACAACTGAATGTATATCTTTGCTAGCAGCTGTTGTGCAAGTAAATTCTGCATTTTACAATGCTATAACTGCCTACATGCGCCGGAGGAAAGCTATTATTCGAGCGATCTGTGACAATTCCCGTGTGCAGCGGCGGTATTGACCGTGCATGGAGCGTCGGTTTTGGGTTAACCCGGGAAGAACTAGCGCATGGTGGGATAATTTTATTAATGAAGTTGTGTTTACACCGGCACGTGCATGCCCAGTGTTGGTGAATGGTCACGTGATCCGCGTTTTCAGTCGTTTTAATGTGCACGGAGATCAATTCTAATACGCAGCTAAAACGCTGGTGTGGACGGAGATCGTATTCGTTTCAATTCTCCGTTTCTAAACTAAACGCAGTAGTGTGGACGGGGCCTTAGACACAGATCCACACACTTCCTGAAGCGTTTTTCACAAGCCATGATACCTTTTGAAGTTTCAGGTTGAAGCTACAAACAAAACAGTCTCTGAAGACAAAAAGAGGATGACATGTTCTCTAGGCGCCCCTTTTACTAGTAGTTACGTCATAGGCTGTCGCCGGTCAATAATGATTGCCGTGATTGGATAAGCTTTCAGAAACCGATTCATGTGGAGGGCGTATATGTCGTATATCATTTTCATTTGTGGGGGGATTTTATCATATCATAATGATATTTTGCTATTTTGCTATATGTAATGTTATTTGGCACAGATGAAATTTAGCTTTGTAGCTAATTCTGGGGCAGGTTTTTTACTGTCCATTGCCCCTATCAAATAATGAATTAATAAATAAATAAATAAAACTCTGGCCTCCGGTTCTCTATAAAATGGCAATAAAGCTAATAAATATCCATTTTTTGTGTGTGTGTGGCACAGAAAGCCAGGACTGGGTCTATTGGACTGTGGGCAACAGCATCAGACAAGTTGCAGACATGTCTACTGAGAGGTTAGAAGTTCCTCCTTTTGAGAATTGCATAAATACTTGCAGTGACATTAAAATGTTTTCTACAGACAATGCATGTTTCAATCCTTCAATGACATAAATCAAGAAATCTTCTTTAAATCATTTAGAGTCCCAGTGAACAGCATGTTGAATTTGTGTTTGCAACCTGTATGAAACAGAAAAATTCTTTATAGTTTTGAGATTTTTTTTTCCTTTAACAAATTGTATTATGCTTTCAAGGATATCTGACTTGATTTTAGTGTCTAAACAATTTAGAAAAACAATAATGTAACAATAATGTTAATAATGTCCTGAATATTATTTCTGACATTCCAGATATACAGCTCAGCAATGTACACGCATAATGAAAGGTAAGAACAGTGTTAATAAAATAAGACTACAATCAAATCTGTTTAATATGCATTAACATGCTATATAACAGTATTCAAAACATTTTTACTTACCAGAGTGTCTTTTTCAAATAGAGTCTAAACCTGCAAGAAAAATGTTTCTTCTTGGAAAAACAGGAGATGGCAAAAGCAGCAGTGGAAATACAATTCTCAGTGAACAAATATTCACAACTGAATCAAGGCGGATGTACGGTACAGCAGCACAGTTATTGACACCCCTGGATTCTTTGACACACGTCTTAGTGAGGAAATCATCAAATCTAAGATCATTAGATCCATTATTGAATGTGCTCCTGCTGTTGATGCCTTTGTCATCGTTATAAAAGTTCAAAGGTACACAGAACAGGAAATACAGATTCTGGATAAAATAGTTGAATTTGTGGAGAGGCTACCTTTAAACATGGAGTGGTTTTATTCACTCATGGTGAAGATCTGGAAGGTCAAACCATCAAGAAATTTGTGAAGAAGAGTCCAAAACTGCAGGAGATTGTTGATAAATCTGGAGGCCGCTGTCACGTCATTGACAATAAACACTGGAATGACTGTCGATTAGGGAACAACAGGGTTCATGTGAAAAATATGCTGGAGACCATCGACAAGATGGTGAAAGAGAACGGCTGCTACACCAATGAGCTGCTGTCAAGTGTAGAGGAAGACATTCAAGACGAGATGAATTGTATGGACACTATTCTTTTGACTCCAGAGGAGAAGCGAGAGGCAGCGAAGAAGAAGGTTCATAATAAATATCTCATAAGGTTTGCAGGAGTGGCTACAGGGACTCTGGTTGGTGCTTTACTGGGCATCGGTTTCACAGTGGGATCTGTTGTGGCTTTACTGAAAGCGGCTAAATTGGCAAAATCAGTAGCAGCAGGAACAGGCGCTGGCATTAGAGCAGCAGCTGGTGCAGGAATCGTCATATTAGGAACTGCAGCTCTTGCAGGAGCTGTCGGAGGAGGAATCACTGGATACAAAGCAGCAGAAGAAGCTGATTCTGTGCATGATGCCATAAAGATGGCAGCCAAAGCGAACTATGAGAATGCAAAAGAGGTTGTTAGAAAGGCAGAAAACTGCATTCTAATGTTTGTAAGAAGTTTCAATAGAATTCTTCATTATGAATGAAATACAACAAACTGCTGATGCAAATTCAATATCTCCATTTATATTTTATAGAACATTCGACATGTACTGTGTACTCCGACTGAAATAATTTCCTTGCGAAAATTTGAGCAGTTATTATGTCTTCCATTATATTTCCATTGACTGACTCAGCGATGCCAATCATTAGTGAATTATCCATTACTGTAAATTGGTTGTTTCTCTCCAGAAATGTGGCCAAGCGCATTTGCAATACTGTCTGAATAGATTTCCATTCATTCGGACCGCTCTCTTATTGCATCACTATAGCGATTTGATAACCAATAATGTAACAGCACTGGATGAAATGGATATTAACCTACAAAGAACTGAAACAAAAAGCAAAATTTTGATAGTCAAGTTTGGGAAAATTCAGCTACTGCTGTGTATATAAATAAGTGTCTATTCAAAAGTGTGTTTGTGTCTGTCTGAGCAGGTTTGCCATTGTTTTCCTATGTGAACATGCATTAGTCTTTTTGCATTTCTTTGCTTTTTTGAAGTTTTCCTGTTTTAAAATGTTTAAAATTCCAATGTTCAACCACTGCAAAAAAACAATGTTTGACACAGCATTATTAAACATACACTCAAAAAATGTCACAGTGTCTGTTGTGTTCCACTGGGTGTCACTAGAGGTCCCTTCCTTCCAGTCTCCATTCTTCCTGGAACCACATTTCCCATGATTCCTTGTTTGTTCCCATCACTTGTGATTACACCCAGCTGTTTCCATTTATGTTGTTAGTGTCTGTGCATAAATACCCTGTTGTGTTAGTTCATGTCATCGAGTCATTATTGTATGTCATTTGTCTACACTAAGGTCTGTTTCTAGTCTGTTCTCGTTTTTGTTCTTGCTTGTTTTGTTTTATTGTTATTCTGATGGATTAAATGGTTTTTGACACTGGCATGGACGACTACGATTCTGATTATTATAACTTAGACGCTTGCATGGATGACGAGATTTGGACTGCCCTGAGTACTGTGTTGCTGCATTTGGATCCACCCATTTCTCCACTAGCAATCATGACAAAATCTTTCAGTGATTGCTTGATTTGGACATAGACCAAACTAAATGGCTAAAAATTCAACAGTTAATTTTACCTAAAATGTACTCGTGATATTCATTCTCATATCCATTTTCATGAACATTTTGCATCGCACAAACAAATTGTGTTTAAGATATGCTTCATGTTTTTGTTACATTTCAATTAACATATTTAAGGACACATTTTTTATTTTTATATTGATCAGTTTCAATATACTCAGTATATAATCAATATTCTTCATATTTACAACAATGACATTTCAACACAAGTTGGACACAATTAATCATACAAACAGGGAAATCTGTTTTCCCAGAATTCTTTGCCACAGATTGTATAAGGAGAGTAAAGGAGAGTTATTTTGTGTATTTTTGCGCAGGATTATTATCTGTTATTATGCTAATGTGGGATCTGTTATTGATTAAGCTGCATGCTTCTTAATTTGAAAAGCAATAGTGCAGTGATAGTTACACATGTAGTGGATTACTCATATATTGTTTTATAATTGGTTTCTTCAAATTATTTGAGTTACGTTACTTTTTAGTGTACTCATTTTTAGTGGTCATGGTTCTAAATGTAGTTATTCAGATTTACTTAAATTTTTACTTACAATTGCTAAATTCATAAGGTATAAGGTAACATAAGGTTTATAGTTATGAAGACATGATCTTGCTAATCCTAACCTTTCTGAGCCTGTTTGGGTTAAATTGATTTTGCGTGTGCCTGTAATTACTAGTGACTGTTTAATTTAGTTCATGTCTCATACACATTTGTAATCCTTCTCTCTCTTTTTTTTTCATTGTGGATACATAATTTGTCTTCAATAAACTCTTTGTTTTGACTGTGTCTCTGTGTCTCCTTCATGGCCATTATGATCTCTACTGGGCCAAACTGTTCTCTAACATCTCTAAGATCCTCTAAAAGGTCAATAGAACAAAGGCTTCATAAAATTTCCACTTCCAATATTCTAATAACATTTAAAATTTTCTGAAATTAAACAAAGCAATAGTCACAACTCTATAAACGGCAGCAGTAAGTGTGTTTACATCTTTTGAAATTATGCTATGATCAAGCTCAAACAAGATTAATGTTTTCAAGAAACATGAAGCAACTAACAACACAAATTGATAAGACTTACTGGTGATGCTCTCATTAACATGATGTCAATTCCTGGAGGATGATGTCATTAAGGAACTAGCTTTTGTTAAAGGGGTTTTACAAAACACTAATGCCGACATAAAATATTCTCAAAAAAACAAAATAAAGTGTCTTGTGTTTATGTGCTCAGTGATATGTTAATAACAATATTAAAATTAAAAACAATATTAAAAAACTCACTGTTGTAGGTCTCGAAAGAAACTAATGCATTTTGTGATGTAGATTACCTAGATAGGCTTTTACACTTTTTTAAAATGAGACTCTATAAATCGAGGGGATGGGGGGACTACAAAACCTCTCAGCCCCGGGGCCTAACATTAGGTTAAGGCGGCTCTGAGCATGCGCATAACACACGCCATAACCAAACGTTATGTGATTGGCTTACGGGTAACCAATGGTTTTAAAGTTCAGACAAGCGCCCCCCCTCGAGAAAGAAAACGCTTTTCTATTATGCCCTTACAGACTCTGTCTACGAAGTAAAGCGAAGTAGCAGAGTTTGGTATTACCAGGCTATAAATCATCCACCACTGTAGAATTTTTTCCCACCACCCTGTAATTAAAAGTCTTGTCCACGTACAAAGCCACACCACCACCCTTCTTGTTGTCTCTGTTAATATAAAACATTTCATATCCTTTCAATTCAAAATCTAAGCCCTTTTCACTATTTATCCAAGTTTCAGATATAGCAATTATATTGGAAGGCTGTTTAAACTGATTTAGATCATATTTAATGTTGTGAAAGTTAGCGTATTTGCTATTAAAAAGTGGATTATTGATAGTTGATTTTCAGTCTTAACTGAACTATTAAACTGTTCATTAGTGTAATAAAACAGTTGCTGTTGGTGTTGAGGAAAAAGTTGTTTACAGGATCAATATCATTTTCCAGGTCCTGTGAATGATGTTCAGTGTATTGAAAGATGTTCAATAGTTTATCATGATCAGCAATCCTCTGTCGTAGTTGATTAACTCCGTTACCTATGTGAGTTGTAAAAGATGTCATAGTGTAAACAGCGATTCAGCATTCCTGGCTGGAGATTAAATATGTCTTGTCTATTTTGGTGTACTGGACCGGGGATGAATGATCAGTTTGTCCTGTCGTAGATAGGCAATGTCCCCACTTTCTATGGATATAATGCATTTATTTCACCAAACACCATTTTCTTCAAATGTCGAATACATTATTATGTATTTCTATGTTTTCCTGTTGTACTATTACCAATTTAATCTGTGAATCTGAACTATATTCACTGTACACCACAAACATGCAGACAAAATAAAGCAGAGCTTTGGCAGCTACTCAGATGTCATAAAATGTAATAAATATTGTTACAGATCAACTTTGCTCTTTGCAGCGGTATGGGTGAGTTAGATGTAAGCTGTGCTTATTTCCCTGTAAACTCTGTCACTGTTTATTTATTTATTTATTTATTTACCATATTATAAATAGCACTGTCAAGGGGCTCAGATATCCTTTGCCAACACATCCAATCAAAATTCAATCAAATCAATTTGAGATTTTACAGATTACATAAATAAATGTCTGGATGCTATAATCTGCCCTGGTAAAACTTCACACAACACTGTCTGTTAATGGTGTAAAAAATTTAAAGTACTTACATTACTGTTTTACCGTCTTTTCTTTGTGGAGATGAGGTTGTTAATGGCTGGCTAAAACCAATATCTAGCTTTCACTTTCATTTATTATCAAGTTAATATTTTTCTTATCAATAAACACACCCAAAAAACATGAGTAACTGCACTGAAAAAAATGATTGTTGAATTTAATTAAAAAAAATATGGTAAGTGGTTGCACACAATTGATTTTAGCTACATTTAAACAAATGTAGCAAGTTGAACTAAAATTGATTAACTTACCATAAAAAAAATAAAATAATTTAAATTCAACGAATCATAAAACATATTAAAATGTTTTTCTTATTTTTATTCTTCTGATGTGTTGTTGTTTTTTATTGTTTTATGAACTTCCCCAAAAACTTTTCTATTAAGTACATTATCTTTTCTACATTGTCAAATATGTAGTATTGTATCTATTATCAGTAGTTTTTGTCCTTTCTTGAGAACCGAGGTTACGTTAGTAACCGAGTACGTTTTAAGCTCATCCAAGTAAGTGTTGTTCATTTCGTGTTGTTATCATTGTTTTGCTGGGTTACGTCATTTTCATGTAATATGTTTGGTGTTAATGTTAGCTTGTATGTTTTATTTAGAAGGAATGCTTGTGCATACCTCATCCACAAAGTTATCTGGAGAATTCCTCCATTCCTATGCTGTAATGCTTCTGTGGGGAATTCTACTAAGTCATGCCAATATCATCATTGGATTAATTGAATCTACTGAGATCTGGGATGTTTGAGTGCTACAAGGACATCATTTTGCAACGTACCCTAAACTGAAGCCTGGATTGTTTGAAGCTAGGATATGAGATGAACTGCTAGACTGTTTGCTCTTTTCTTGTTTGACAAACCCCTATCTTCATCTGTACTTTGTGTAAAGACCTTCCAAGGAAAGACATTTTATGGACAATTACCAGATAAGCTCGGTTTCTAATAACAAACTTAGAAAACATACATGCATATCTTCAATTGTTGGCTCACTGTTTTGGTGATTTTGTGTGACTTAATTGATATAAACACTTTGCAATTATTTTTGTGTTTTGTACTTGGTTTGTGCATTTCTGAGTCTGGTTAAATCTATAATATCAATGAATCCTCCCTTATAAATTTATTTGTGATGCGCCCTTCTGAGAGTTCTCGGAAGGACGGTTACAACTTCAACTTCCAGTTGTCTGCTTTAATTAATAATTTACATTTACATTTATGCATTTGGCAGACGCTTTTATCCAAAGCGACTTACATTGCATTTTCAAGTACACATTTACATTCTTATTAGTTCTTGCTTTCCCTAGAAATCAAACCCATGACCTTGGCGTTGCAAGCGCCAGTGCTCTACTGTTTGAGCTAATTGTTAAGTAATATGCCATTTTGGTTTTGACATCCACACTAAGCCAATGGATTTTAATTTCCAACAATCTACAACCAAGATTTCCCTTGGAAAGTCCGATGTTCCCTTTCAAAAGGTGCTCGCGCGGTGGCCAGGTTGCATCTTGACTGGCCTCGGGAACAAGAGAACCCCAAACGCAGTAAGCTTGAGGATAAGTTTTTGTCCGGTGGCAGGGACCTCAACATCAGTCTCTCCCCTTTTTCGAGGACCTCCATGATGAGCTGTCTTAGTCATGGAGAAAACCATATACCTCTCGTGTCTTTGTGCCTTCGACGTTGACTTTTTCAACTATCGTGGGTGCAAACTACATACAGGAAAGATTCTATGCAAGTATGCATATCTATACTGATGGATCTAAAGATCCAAGAACAGGGATTACAGGAATAGGAGTGTATATTCCAGAGTTTAAAATATCAATATCTAAACGATTAACATCTAAATTGTCAATATATACTGTGGAAATGGTCGCTATTATAATAGGATTAACATGGGTAGAGGAGGTAAAACCGGAGAGAGTAGTCATATGCTCTGACTCTGCTTCTGTTTTAACATCACTGTTTACTTATTGTACTGCTAAAGAAGATTTGATGTGTGAAATTTTTTTCATTATTATGAAGAATACAAAGGATAGGAATAGAAGTTGGATTCTGCTGGGTGCCAGCGCATACAGGAGTAGCTGGTAATGAATATGCTGATGAATTAGCAAAAAATGCTTTAAAAGGGAAGAATTGATTTTAATGTTTCATTAAGTAAATGCGAAATCAAATCTATTATTAAGGAAAATATTATTAAAGAGTGGCAGGAAAACTGGAATACAGATAATAAGGGGCGGCATTTATATAATATTTAAGAAATGGTAGGTAAGAAATGTAGAAATGGTAGAAATAGGAAAGAAGAGGTTATAATGACTAGGATGAGACTTGGACACTCAAGACTGAACGCATTGCTCTTTATAATTGGAGTTCATGAGACTGGTTTATGTGAGAATTGTGGGGAGAAAGAAACAGTAGAACATGTGATATAAAATTGTAAAAGGTTTGATGAGGAAAGGAAGGAGTTGATTTCATATTTAAACGAAAGAGGGAAGGTTAATAAGGATTTGGCATATTTGTTAGGTTATGATTTTAATAGAGATAGAGTAGGATACAGAATGGTAATAGAATACATATATACTACAGGTTTAAGTGAAAGGATTTAATATAAGGATGCTTTGGTCTATTCCAGATTTCATAGGCCGGTCTGGAGGAGCTGAACACGCAGCGCCAGATCGGATATGGGAGATGGAATGAGATGGAGCATTAAATAATTATATATTAGGATTAATATGTGAGGAAGAGGCAAGTGAGAATGAAAAAAGAAAAAGAAAAGAAAAAAAGGAAAAAAGGTAAAACTGATCATAAGAAATCATGACTGCATAACAGCAAAGGTAGGTGGCGCTATGCACTGAGAATGCAATGCGCCAAAAAACGAAAGAAGAAGAAGAAGAAGTAGGGTATGTTTGGTTAGAGAGAAGCATGGCCTCCTTTTGTTAACCTTCTGTGTAGTCCGGATTGAGAAACTGTGGTTTTAAGCTCATCCAAGTAAGTGTTGTTCATTTCGTGTTGTTATCATTGTTTTGCTGGGTTACGTCATTTTCATGTCATATGTTTGGTGTTAATGTTAGCTTGTATGTTTTATTTAGAAGGAGTGCTTGTGCATACCTCATCCACAAAGTTATCTGGAGAATTCCTCCATTCCTATGCGTAATGTTCTGTGGGGAATTCTACTAAGTCATGCCAATATCATCATTGGATTAATTGAATCTACTGAGATCTGGGATGTTTGAGTGCTACAAGGACATCATTTTGCAACGTACCCTAAACTGAAGCCTGGATTGTTTGAAGCTAGGATATGAGATGAACTGCTAGACTGTTTGCTCTTTTCTTGTTTGACAAACCCCTATCTTCATCTGTACTTTGTGTAAAGACCTTCCAAGGAAAGACATTTTATGGACAATTACCAGATAAGCTCGGTTTCTAATAACAAACTTAGAAAACATACATGCATATCTTCAATTGTTGGCTCACTGTTTTGGTGATTTTGTGTGACTTAATTGATATAAACACTTTGCAATTATTTTTGTGTTTTGTACTTGGTTTGTGCATTTCTGAGTCTGGTTAAATCTATAATAGTCAATGAAGTCCTCCCTTATAAATTTATTTGTGATGCGCCCTTCTGAGAGTTCTCGGAAGAAACTGAACAGGATCGATTGATGTATTACACGAAAATGAAAGATCAAAATTAACAGAGCATTTTGTGTTTATTTTTCATTGCTAAAAAAAAAAACGAGCAAAACGCGCGGGCGCGTTTTTGGTCCCCAGAGGGTTAAAAAACCCCCCTCCCTCGAAGCCGTGTAGAATGACATCTTCGCTCGTGGGTAAAGCTTACCAAGCTGCAGGTCAGGCTGGTGCTGCGCTGCACACAATGGCTGTGTTACAGGCCTGAGTGCGGGTACAACGATAGATGAGGTAGCGTTTTCTGAACCACGATGAGCCACGGACCTGTCTCTCTGTGCCACTAAGCAAACGGCCCGTGCCATCTGCCGTTCTATGTCCGCTTTGGTTAGCACGGAGAGGCATCTGTGGCTCAACCTCACGGGGATAAAGGATAAGGACCGTGTCTTTCTCCTGGACTCCCCAGTTTCTCCCTCAGGCTTGTTTGGCGACTCGGTCAACACAGTCATCACCAGGTTCGGGGAGGTTAAGAAACATGAGGAGGTGTTTGTTCAGTTCCTTACTCGCCGCACTCAAGGGGAGGGGCCATCGGCCACCCAACCTCTCCCCGGTCCTTCAAGACCTAGGGAGGTGAAAAAGCAGAGCGTGGCGAGCCGTGCTCCTCCTAGTAAGAACTGGAGACAGGCTCGTCAGGCTCAGCAACCTCCCAAGCCAGACCTCAGGACTATTATCAACAGAAAGAAAAAGTCCTGATGGTCTGGCACCCAGTCTGGTGGAGGTAGCCCCCCACGGGACGGGGCACGTATTATATCTGACCGCCCCTTCCTGTTACCCTCACAAAACCTCTCCATCCCGCCACCTCTTGTGCTTCGTGGGGCAGCGGTTTCCAGCGAAATGTTAGACTAACATCCCCTCAAAAGGAAGTGTTAAAACTGATACCACTCTCAGAGAGTCTGGCAGCGTGGAAACTTCTGCCAGGCATTTCTGTGTGGGTATTAAGCACAGTACAGATAGGATACAGAATCCAATTTATTCATCTACCTCCGCGTTTCAACGGCTTGGTCTCCAATTCCGTGAAACTGGAGACCGGAGAAATGCAAACTCTTACATTTATGCATTTGGCAGACGCGTTTATCCAAAGCAACTTACATTGTATCTCAAGGTACACATTTACATTTTTATTGTTCTGCTTTCCCTGGGAATTGGTTAATACTAGCACAATCGCAAGAGATGGCGCTCCAACACAGAGACATTGTGTTAGCTCATCTAGTGTCTCTAGGGTTGAGACTCAACACCAAGAAAAGTGTTCTTTCTCCTGCCCAGAGAACGGCTTATCTCGGGATCGTTTGGGATTCGATCACGATTTGGGCACAACTGTCTCCCGCTCGAATCGAGACCATTTGGCAGACCATGAGCAAAGTCAGGCTAGGCCAAGATCGCACTGTTCGTCAGTACCAAAAAATGTTAGGTTTCATGGCGTCAGCATCCACGGTGATTCCTCTGGGGCTGTTGCACATGAGACCGTTTCAGTTGTGGCTAAAAGCCAGAGGATTTCATCCAAGAGCCAATACTCAAAGGCAAATAAAAGTGACGCGCCGCAGGCTTCGTACACTATCTCTGTGGCTCAGACCCCGGTTCCTCGCCTTGGGTCCCACTCTAGGGGCGCCGTGTCGTCGTAGACTGCTAACGACAGACGCCTCCCTGATGGGCTGGGGAGCGGTCTTAGATGGCCGTCCAGCTCAAGGGGAATGGGAGGATAATCATCTCGATTGGCATATGAATTGCCTCAAGCTGATGGCCGTATTTCTAGCTTTGAAATATTTTCTCCATCAATTGAGGGGCTGTCATGTCCTAGTGCGGGTGGACAACACAGCAGCAGTCTCTTATATAAATCACCAGGGAGGTCTGCGCTCAAGCAATCTGAACAGAATAGCTAGGCAGATTTTTCTCTGGGCCCAGGACAAGTTCCTGTCACTCAGGGCAGTATACATTCTAAGGCATTTGAAAGTGGGAGCAGATTTACTGTCCAGACAGACACTACCGATGGGGGAATGGAAACTCCACCCGGAAGTAGTGAAACAGATTTGGACCAAATTTTACAAAGCGGAGGTGGACATCTTTGCCTCACAACAGACAGCGCAAATGTCCCCTCCAGTTTCTCTGCTCCCGGGAGTTCTAGTCAGAGTTCGCCAACAAGGGTCTTGCCTCTGCTGATAACACCACGTTGGCCGAACAGAGACAAAGTTATGCCAGTAAATGGGGTGTTTTTGAAAGGTGGTGTGTTGCACACAATGTAGATCCAGTTAACTGCCAGATTGCTTCAGTTCTGGATTTCATGCAGGAGAAATTATCAACGGGTACATGCCTGCCACTCTTAAGGTTTATGGCCTCTGTTTCAGCTTGCCCTGCCTTGGTTGACGGGGCCCCACTCGGGAGACACCCTCTGCTCTCTCACTTCCTTCGTGGGGCCAGGCGACTGTAAGAACCAGTAAGAACCAAGATCCCTTCATGGGACTTAGCTATAGTTCTCGAAGGTCTGGTTGAAACCCCCTTTGAACCTATAGAATCAGCGTCTGATAAACTTCTGACTCTAAAAATGTTTTTTCTCATGGCGATAACATCTTTGAAAAGAATTGGGGATATGCAGGCTCTTTCTATCTCGCCATCCTGCTTAGACTTTGCCCCAGGAATGGTGAAAGTGATTTTGCATCCTCATCCTGATTACCTGCCTAAGGTTCCATTTTCGGCTGTACATCCGGTCACTCTAGAGGCCTTCTGCCCTCCACCGTTCACAACGCAGGAGAAATCTCATAGACTGTGTCCAGTCCGTGCTCTTCAGGCTTACATTCACCAAACTAGCCAGTGGCGTAAGTCAGAGCAACTGTTCGTTTGTTATGGGGGTAGTAACAAAGGAGCAGCTGCCACCAAGCAGACTATGTCTCATTGGGTCAGCAAAGCTATTGCTCTTGCTTATGAGGCGCGCGGTCAAGCTTCGCCAATAGGTCTAAGGGCTCACTCCACCAGGGGGGTCGCCTCCTCTAGTGCTTTGGCAAGGGGTGCTCCCCTACAACAGGTTTGTGATGCGGCAGGTTGGTCCTCTCTGCACACATTCATAAGATTTTATAGTTTGGATGTTCATGCCACTCCGGGCTCTCATGTCCTTAAGTCAACGTCACAAGCTAATGTATGAGGCCTTCTTGCGTTCTTGTGAGCACACCTGCACAACCTAGGGTCCAGATATTTTCAAGCACGGTGGCGTGGGTATTCTCATTCCCAATGCGCTGAGCAGCGCAGCATCGATTGTAGCTTTTGAAAGGGAACGTTCCGGGTTACTTAACTGTAACCTGGTTCCCTGAGAAAGCGGAACGAGATGCTGCGCTACTTTGCCGTGCTGATGATGTCCCAGGACTGCTCTTCAGACTGCTCCCGGAACGTTCTGTGACATAATTGTTCTCCTGCAGTTTTATTGACCTCTTTCTGTAGTTGAAAAACACTGATCAATGATATAATGTATGAGGCATATATACCTTTCAGTAAGGTGTACTGCATCTTTAAATAAAAGTAACAGTTGATCAGTTTACTTGTACTGAGGCGCTACAGCGATCCGTCATGTCACATTTACAAGCGCCAAAACGTTATTGTCTGAATTTCAGTGCTAATAATTTTTTTCATACCAAAAGGTACCTGCTCTGTCTTGTCTGTCAGTGTCAGTATCCTGTTTGCTCTGCGATTCTTCTCTATGTCAGAAAATGGATGTGTAGTGTAAGAGTGTGTGAAAAGTGTAAACTGCATGAGTCTCAAGCTGAATGTGTAGAGTTGGCAGCTCTGCTTTCAGAAGGGATAAATCGTCGACAGCGTTCCTCCTTCCGCCATGCTTCTCCATGTGAGGATTGTTTACCTTAGACTAGAGTGCGTACGTGTTTTACAAAGCATATACACATTATTATTTTATTAAGCGATTGATGGAAAATAAGTTAATGCACGTTCAAAAAAATCTAAATTCAAATCTAATATGTTTCATGGTATTTTAAATGCCTGCGATTAACAATATTGTGCATATTCATTACGACGATTTATCACATACCCATATACCAGCACATATCTACCATCTTAATGAATTACTATAAAAAATATGAAAAAAATAAAATAAAATATATATATATATATAAATCTCCCAATAAGTTTGCTAATCCAAATGTTTTTTCCCTTTATTAGTTGAACTGTTATTTTATCAAAAAGCATAATGTACTTCAATTATTAACATTTTATTCATTACAGGTCACCAAACTGGAGGCATCTGTCTACACAATGGACATTTCGAACACAATGGTCACGATACAGGAAAATGATTGTGAATTGAAGAGCTGCTCCCTGGCGGACTCAACCAGAACAATTACGCTGTCCTCATGGGACTCAACAATTAACCTAGTTGATGTAGGCAAGTCATACTCATTTACTGCACATTGATTACAACAACAAATTTGTAAAGCTTAGTTTTTTTTTCCATTTGTTTTATGAATACATCACCGTTATAACGATGTCTTATGTTCACCTGTAAACTAAACTCAAAACAAACAGTTATTGAATGCTGTTATTACAATACTACAATTGTTACTCTATATATAATAATGTTATTGAGATGGTTTCTAACATAAACATGTAAACAACAATTTTATTGAAAGATTGTTTCTTACATAAACATGTAAACAACAGGGCACATTTAACCGACTTTATTTGATAAATATCTTAACTACTTTATATATTAAAGTGTCCAATGATAAATGTCAAACTTGTGTAATTCAAATTCTTTCAAATCCTAACCTATAAAAAAAAGAAAAAAAAAGTGTGTGTGTGTGTGTGTGTGTGTAAGCATGCATTATTGAGTTAACATGGAAAATATTTTGTCATATAATATATTTTGTCTAGAGTTTATCACTTCATTTTTACTGATACTTCACATAATTGATAGTGTGGCGAAGAGCAGTTGGTTTGATGACAGAAAGAACTTGGAAAAGACAGGGAGACAAAGTAAGAAGGAGAGAGAAAGAGAAAGAACGAGCAAAGAAGGAAAAGAGTCGACTACGCCACCCTGGTCACTAAGCCAGGGAAGTATCCATATGAGGACACACAGGTTCGATTTTTCCCTTACACAGAGACTCTGAGACGTGGATATGACAAAGTACAAAAATATTCTTTATTGGACAAAGATAAAATACTAAAGGGCAAGGCAATTAGGCTCAATCATAACCACCACACAATAAATGAAGCTAGCGCAAGTTCTGCTAGGAAGACTCAATCGTTCGCATCACTAATTACCTCCTCATCTATCCAATCATATCATTTACTGTAGCTTAAAATGGTAGCGCTTACACATGTCTGAGTTCGCAGATGCTGTCGCTCCAGTACCTCCATCCTCCCCGCCTCCACCAAGATGGGATCTTTCCTCCAACTCCTCTACTCCACCAAGCTGGGTCCTCCCTCTATCAACCACAACACCATCAGTCAGGCTATCCCTTCCATCCTGAAGACTTCAGAATGTTCTTTTCCTCCATCCACCCCACCACCACCAGATGGCCCCTTTCCTTACTCCGCCGGGGGTGAGCGGCGCCCCCGCCTTCGTCTTCAGGCGGGACTCGCAGATTCCGTACCCTCCGAATGCGAGTTACGAACGGGGCCAAAGAACCTGATTGCTTGCTGAGCTTCAACATAAATGTTATCGTTACAGTATTAATTCTCCCGAGTCTTTCTGGTAGAACTACTAGTGTACTGTATCTCTGCCATCATAAACTTAGTAGAATGAATCCCCTTTGAAAAAGAACACATTAGGATACTGATAAAAAGCGCACTTATTACGGAAATAATATACTTTAAAAGAATATAAAAGAAAAGTGCAAAATGAATTATAATTATGTATTATTGTTTATATTTGTATTACATATAATTAGCTGGATTTTAGAGTGCTTGGACTTAAATATATATTTATGCAATTTCATAATTACTTTTGTGAAATACAGTATTTAATATGGTTAAAGTGTATGGCTGACAGGCATTTATGGCAAAGTATGTCCTTTCTATTGAAAGTTGTCATATTTTTATATATTTGAAAACACATCTGTAATGATGAAGTTGCAATTTAATACATTTAAAATATATTGACTTTAAGTGTAAAATCAAATAACACACTTAGGTTAAAATTATAATCAAGTACCTTACATATGCTTTGTTAGTCAACTCATCAAAATAAGTGCACTTTAAAGCTTAACAAAAGATCAGTAAAACAATGATTTAAAATGCACTTTAAAATAAAACATTGAATTTGACAATATTACAAAGCACACTTTTTAAAAGTGTACTTAATTGTTAAGAAACAATCATGAAAGTGTACTCTAAGTACACTTAAGTGTCCTTTTATTTCATGCAAGTGTTTTTTTTTGTTTCTCTATGTTCACAGAACAACAGTGGTGAGTACAGAATCCAGCAGTTAACAACTGAGTCTTCTTACCACAGAAAAGCGATGGCAGGCAGCAGTGGCGGTTAGCAGTTTCTCTATGTTCACAGAACAACAGTGGTGAGTACAGAATCCAGCAGTTAACAACTGAGTCTTCTTACCACAGAAAAGCGATGGCAGGCAGCAGTGGCGGTTAGCAGTTTCTCTATGTTCACAGAACAACAGTGGTGAGTACAGAATCCAGCAGTTAACAACTGAGTCTTCTTACCACAGAAAAGCGATGGCAGGCAGCAGTGGCGGTTAGCAGTTTCTCTATGTTCACAGAACAACAGTGGTGAGTACAGAATCCAGCAGTTAACAACTGAGTCTTCTTACCACAGAAAAGCGATGGCAGGCAGCAGTGGCGGTTAGCAGTTTCTCTATGTTCACAGAACAACAGTGGTGAGTACAGAATCCAGCAGTTAACAACTGAGTCTTCTTACCACAGAAAAGCGATGGCAGGCAGCAGTGGCGGTTAGCAGTTTCTCTATGTTCACAGAACAACAGTGGTGAGTACAGAATCCAGCAGTTAACAACTGAGTCTTCTTACCACAGAAAAGCGATGGCAGGCAGCAGTGGCGGTTAGCAGTTTCTCTATGTTCACAGAACAACAGTGGTGAGTACAGAATCCAGCAGTTAACAACTGAGTCTTCTTACCACAGAAAAGCGATGGCAGGCAGCAGTGGCGGTTAGCAGTTTCTCTATGTTCACAGAACAACAGTGGTGAGTACAGAATCCAGCAGTTAACAACTGAGTCTTCTTACCACAGAAAAGCGATGGCAGGCAGCAGTGGCGGTTAGCAGTTTCTCTATGTTCACAGAACAACAGTGGTGAGTACAGAATCCAGCAGTTAACAACTGAGTCTTCTTACCACAGAAAAGCGATGGCAGGCAGCAGTGGCGGTTAGCAGTTTCTCTATGTTCACAGAACAACAGTGGTGAGTACAGAATCCAGCAGTTAACAACTGAGTCTTCTTACCACAGAAAAGCGATGGCAGGCAGCAGTGGCGGTTAGCAGTTTCTCTATGTTCACAGAACAACAGTGGTGAGTACAGAATCCAGCAGTTAACAACTGAGTCTTCTTACCACAGAAAAGCGATGGCAGGCAGCAGTGGCGGTTAGCAGTTTCTCTATGTTCACAGAACAACAGTGGTGAGTACAGAATCCAGCAGTTAACAACTGAGTCTTCTTACCACAGAAAAGCGATGGCAGGCAGCAGTGGCGGTTAGCAGTTTCTCTATGTTCACAGAACAACAGTGGTGAGTACAGAATCCAGCAGTTAACAACTGAGTCTTCTTACCACAGAAAAGCGATGGCAGGCAGCAGTGGCGGTTAGCAGTTTCTCTATGTTCACAGAACAACAGTGGTGAGTACAGAATCCAGCAGTTAACAACTGAGTCTTCTTACCACAGAAAAGCGATGGCAGGCAGCAGTGGCGGTTAGCAGTTTCTCTATGTTCACAGAACAACAGTGGTGAGTACAGAATCCAGCAGTTAACAACTGAGTCTTCTTACCACAGAAAAGCGATGGCAGGCAGCAGTGGCGGTTAGCAGTTTCTCTATGTTCACAGAACAACAGTGGTGAGTACAGAATCCAGCAGTTAACAACTGAGTCTTCTTACCACAGAAAAGCGATGGCAGGCAGCAGTGGCGGTTAGCAGTTTCTCTATGTTCACAGAACAACAGTGGTGAGTACAGAATCCAGCAGTTAACAACTGAGTCTTCTTACCACAGAAAAGCGATGGCAGGCAGCAGTGGCGGTTAGCAGTTTCTCTATGTTCACAGAACAACAGTGGTGAGTACAGAATCCAGCAGTTAACAACTGAGTCTTCTTACCACAGAAAAGCGATGGCAGGCAGCAGTGGCGGTTAGCAGTTTCTCTATGTTCACAGAACAACAGTGGTGAGTACAGAATCCAGCAGTTAACAACTGAGTCTTCTTACCACAGAAAAGCGATGGCAGGCAGCAGTGGCGGTTAGCAGTTTCTCTATGTTCACAGAACAACAGTGGTGAGTACAGAATCCAGCAGTTAACAACTGAGTCTTCTTACCACAGAAAAGCGATGGCAGGCAGCAGTGGCGGTTAGCAGTTTCTCTATGTTCACAGAACAACAGTGGTGAGTACAGAATCCAGCAGTTAACAACTGAGTCTTCTTACCACAGAAAAGCGATGGCAGGCAGCAGTGGCGGTTAGCAGTTTCTCTATGTTCACAGAACAACAGTGGTGAGTACAGAATCCAGCAGTTAACAACTGAGTCTTCTTACCACAGAAAAGCGATGGCAGGCAGCAGTGGCGGTTAGCAGTTTCTCTATGTTCACAGAACAACAGTGGTGAGTACAGAATCCAGCAGTTAACAACTGAGTCTTCTTACCACAGAAAAGCGATGGCAGGCAGCAGTGGCGGTTAGCAGTTTCTCTATGTTCACAGAACAACAGTGGTGAGTACAGAATCCAGCAGTTAACAACTGAGTCTTCTTACCACAGAAAAGCGATGGCAGGCAGCAGTGGCGGTTAGCAGTTTCTCTATGTTCACAGAACAACAGTGGTGAGTACAGAATCCAGCAGTTAACAACTGAGTCTTCTTACCACAGAAAAGCGATGGCAGGCAGCAGTGGCGGTTAGCAGTTTCTCTATGTTCACAGAACAACAGTGGTGAGTACAGAATCCAGCAGTTAACAACTGAGTCTTCTTACCACAGAAAAGCGATGGCAGGCAGCAGTGGCGGTTAGCAGTTTCTCTATGTTCACAGAACAACAGTGGTGAGTACAGAATCCAGCAGTTAACAACTGAGTCTTCTTACCACAGAAAAGCGATGGCAGGCAGCAGTGGCGGTTAGCAGTTTCTCTATGTTCACAGAACAACAGTGGTGAGTACAGAATCCAGCAGTTAACAACTGAGTCTTCTTACCACAGAAAAGCGATGGCAGGCAGCAGTGGCGGTTAGCAGTTTCTCTATGTTCACAGAACAACAGTGGTGAGTACAGAATCCAGCAGTTAACAACTGAGTCTTCTTACCACAGAAAAGCGATGGCAGGCAGCAGTGGCGGTTAGCAGTTTCTCTATGTTCACAGAACAACAGTGGTGAGTACAGAATCCAGCAGTTAACAACTGAGTCTTCTTACCACAGAAAAGCGATGGCAGGCAGCAGTGGCGGTTAGCAGTTTCTCTATGTTCACAGAACAACAGTGGTGAGTACAGAATCCAGCAGTTAACAACTGAGTCTTCTTACCACAGAAAAGCGATGGCAGGCAGCAGTGGCGGTTAGCAGTTTCTCTATGTTCACAGAACAACAGTGGTGAGTACAGAATCCAGCAGTTAACAACTGAGTCTTCTTACCACAGAAAAGCGATGGCAGGCAGCAGTGGCGGTTAGCAGTTTCTCTATGTTCACAGAACAACAGTGGTGAGTACAGAATCCAGCAGTTAACAACTGATTCTTCTTACCACAGGACCGCGATGCCAGACAGCAGTGGCGGTTAGCAGTTTCTCTGTGTTCACATTAATTCTTGGTTCCCCACCGGGCTGGACGATCTCCGACTGAGCTTTCAGAGTGCTGGTAACATCAAGCTTTCAAATACTTGTGCATGTATCAAACCACTTTAAATCTTCACACATGCTCACTTCAATCGTCAGACACTGCAATGACACACCACTTAAGAGTGAAAAGGGTACCTTCACTTCAGCTCGTCGGGCCGGCAGATCCACTATGGTGATACGTTCAAAGAGAGACACCAAGTTCGATCAACGATCCAGAATTCAAAGCACACTCGTGCCTTCAAACTGCCGCCTCTGCCTCTCGTCTTCTCATACCTCAATTTTAATCAAGGCTGCTCTGCTTATTTGCACCTCCTCTCGTCAAACTACCGCTTCTCTCTTCTCAAGCCACCGCGCACACTGAACCCCAGACCGCCACACACACTGCACACTGAACGCTGAACACCGAACGTTGAAATAGCCACTTGATGATTCACTGCAGCAGTCGCTCATCAACATGGGCGGCCATGACAGGTCACCGGAACCGGTCTGGTGTCACACCGGAACTGTTTCCCCAAGGGAACTCGTTCCGTTTGTTATAGTTCCTATTTGTCACTCCGTGACATGTGCTTATCCGCAAACAGCCCAGCACCTGACAAGAGTAACACTGGTAACCGTTTAAAGTCCGGTAGGTTCGAGCAACAATCACAAACGGCCGTTTAAATTTGAATCAATGATTTGGTGTTTATTGTGGCTGGTGATTTTAATCATGTAAACTTGAAGACTGTGCTTCCAAGGTTTGAACAACATGTTAAATGCTCCACCAGAGGGGAGAACACATTGAACTGCATCTATTCTAACATCCCCAAAGCTTTCCGAGCATCACCCCTTCCTAATCTTGGACAGTCTGATCACCTGTCACTTTTTTTAATTCCAGCATACTGTCCCATCATTAAGAGACAGCAAACTAATGCCTTCCCTTAAAGCTTATATACTGTGAGAATAAGAAACAATGACAAATGCTTCCTGGAAGGTCAATGACTATATCTCTTGTGATAGTTCTGTGTGAGTCCCTGCTTTGTCCTGAGCTGTGAAACTGTTCAAGGCTTTTTAAGAATGTCTTCACACCTCACACACTGAAAAGTAATTTATATATACATACATACTAGGGATGCACCGAACTCAGGACCTAGACGAATATACATCTACTGTGCTTTTTTATATCAGATGCTGCGTGGAAAGTGTAACCATCAACAAACGCATCCTTGTCTACCCAAATAGGAAGCCATGGATGACTAAGGAGGTCCAACTTCTTCTGAAAGACTGTGATGCAGCTTTTAGATCTGGTAATAAAGAACTGTACAGTGCTTCCAGACACAACCTCAAGAGAGGGATAAAATCAGCCAAAGCTGCATACAAGGAGAAGATTGGGGAGCACTTTACTTTTAGGGACACGACACACATGTGGCAGGGTGTGCATCATATAACCAACTTCAGGGGCAGCAGAGAACCACTGACAGCATGGATTGGCTGATGTTGTTGAGGAACACCATGTTGGCTGAGGAATTAAATTGCTTCTTTGCCCGATTTGAGAGAGAACCGGACAATGCAGAATCACCACAGCTGGACTCTGCTGACACCACGCTTACCCTCCAAACACATGAGGTCTCACTAGTTTTAAAAACTGTGAATGCCAAGAAGGCTGCTGGACCGGATGGGATCCCAGGCAGGGTCCTCCGGGATTGTGCCCATCAACTTGCAGAGGTTTTCACAGATATTTTTAATCTCTCACTTGCACATAACTGTTGTACCAGCTGCCTGAAAACTGCTACCATCATTCCAGTGCCAAAGCAGTCCAACATCACTTCCCTGAATGACTACAGACCAATAGCACTTACACCTATCATATCTAAGTGCTTCAAAAGACTCATTGTTGGACACATTAAATCTGCACTTCCAATCAATATGCATACAGATCAAATAGATCTGCAGAGGATGCAATAAATTCTACTCTCTATACTGCACTGAAACACCTGGAGCAGAAGGATACATATGTAAGGATGCTCTTTATAGATTTTAGTTCTGCTTTTAATATCATCGTCCCTAGCAGATTATTCACAAAGATGCTGGATCTGGGCCTCAGCAACCAACTGTGTTTGTAGATCATGGGCTTTCTCAGAGAATGCTCACAGACTGTGAGACTGGGCATGCACATTTCCTCAACCCTGACCCTTAGCACTGGAACACCGCAAGGATGTGTGCTGAGCCCCCTCCTTTCCTCCCTCTACACGCATGACTGTACACCAGTTCACCCCACTAACACAATCATAAAATGTGCCGACAATACAACAGTGGTGGGGCTCATCTCAAATGGCAGTGAGGCTGCCTACAGAGATGATGTATGTAGATTGCTTGAGTGGTGTGCAAATAACAACTTGTCTCTCAACATCAAAAAGACAAAGGAGCTAATAATAGACTTCAGGCGACACAGGGAGGAGCTTCAGCCACTGGAAATACGGGGCGAGGAGGTAGAGCAACATTTCAATGTGTATATGTAAAGAATTACAGATCCAGACAAACTCTGGTAGTCAGCAAAGTTGTAGTATTTGACATCTGTGTAATGTCTGAATACACTGTTAATTAAAACAAATTGATCTTTGAAAAGTCTTTGAATGTTTTTTTGATTTTGTTTTTTCAGTTGTAATTTTTCTACATAATGAATTGAACACTCATACATCATAACATTGACATAGAATCACAGATTATTTATGCCATTTGCGATAATTGATTTTCTTGGAATGATCTATTTTCAGGCGAGGTTCTCTGTAGATCAGTCTTTGAACTGAACAATTTGTTTTTGAATAACATTTTGGTACATTATAGATGTAACTTATGCCAACTCATGAGATGTGAATCACCTCAATGACATCATAACACTGACAAGAACGCTGAACTCGGAAAGCAGCTGGATTAGGGAAATGTATTTTACAACGTATGAAATTCAGCAATAGTAATTGTTTCTGAACTATAAATTATCAGGTGGTGATGTGTTCTCTGTAGAACTATATTTTAATTAAATCTGATACATTATGAACGTTTGGCTAAGAAGCAAATTTATGCCAATTCAACCACACCTTAACACCAACCCACATCCAGTGTCACATGTTGCAATACAGGCCTCCAGATCCATAGAAAACGTCTCGGTTACTGATGTAACCCTCGTTCCCTGAAGGAGGGAACAGGAGACGTAACGTCAACGTGATGACTTTATTTGGATCACTTCAGGGAGCCCTATCAACTTCGAGTGTCTGCAGAACGAGCCAATGAACGTTGGCGTGCTTGAATCGGGTCACGCGCCCCCGCCCCGATGTGCGGGTATAAACAGGAAGCGGGCGCACGCACACATTGTTTTTCGCTGAGGAGCCGAGATTTGTGACGGCCATGCAGCGATGGTCAGCAACGGTGGCGACGGGACGTCGACGTGACAACGTAATTGGGATCCCATGGAAAACGCTGCGGTTGCTGCCACATCCAGCGCCCTACGCAAGACTCTCAGACCCCCAACTGCTGGGGCGGAAGACCTCCGTAGAGGGAGTTCAACTGCTGTTCCATTATATCCCACACAGAGGAACTCTTGGATAACACTGGGAAAGCGTGCCTTTCCGGGGAAAGGACACTGCGGAGCCACATCCTGCCCGAAGGGAGGTAACATGTGGAGAATGCACATATGGACTGGCCGAAGGGGCAGTGCAACATATGGAATGTCACTGGGGTGGCTCCACCCAAAACTACAAATTTTACATACATGCTGCTGATATATTATTGTAGCAGAGTTTTGCTGAATACAGTGTAATTAGACTTTAGCCATGAAAATGTCACAAGTAACAGAAATAACCACTAATGTCAGAGCATGTCAGAACACCTCCAGGGCCCAGAAAACAGCTCAGACCCCAGAGGGTTAATAGGCAGCCAATGCAGTGTTGACAAAACCGGGCTAATATGGTCATACATGGGCTAATTTTGTAGTCGACCTAAGAGTATTTGATGATCTATAGCAGTGGTCTTTTGTGGTCACTATTTTTTTCATGAGAGCCGCACTGATAGGACAAAGTCAGTAGGAGAGCCATTTTACCGCAAAGTATAAAAAGTTACATCCAGTCATAAATACCATGTCTGCCTATCAATCTGTCACCCCTGAACATACAATATGCAATGCAATAAATACAAAAGGGTGAAAAAAAGCCATTATTTATGATTTATCAGTCAAATTTGTAACTGAGACAAGATGATTTCCTTTAATGTAAAACAAAATGAGGGATTTCCAGAAAATATTCATCCCAGAATGACCTTAAGTTATTTTTTTTTCTACATTAGCCCATCTTGTAGGCCTATCTAACCATCCAAGAGTACAGTGTTAAGAGCTGGAAAGACCGCCATAACTGGCAACTCCGCAGAGACTGTGTGTTTACATGCACAACTTTTGTTTCAGTCGGACTGAATTCATTCCGATTGATGAATCTGAATGTATTGTAGTTTACATGAACGCTAATCTTCGTGATGTGATACATGATCGGGTTGATGTGCGTGTTTATAAGACAAAAGATTCAAATCGGAATATGAACATTAGTGGTCGACCGATATATCGCCATGGCCGATATATCGGCCGATATTGGCCATTTTTGAAATATCGGCATTGGCCGATAAGTTTTTCTGATTGGCCGATGTGTTGGAAGCGGGACTTTTATTTTGACGGGCGGCGCTGAGAACACACCAGTGCCAGAAGAGAACGGCAACGGCAGCTCCTCAGATCAAACAGGCTCACTCACTCATTAATTAACTTCATTCATTTACAATCTCTTCAGTCATATCTAATACTTTGTTAGACAGAACTGGTAAACAAAGAAAGTAAATGGTATGCGAAGTAAGTAAAGCGTTTGCTTTTATATTATTTGTAACAGAAAAGGCAAACAATCAGGCTAAAATACTTTCTCATTTGCCGTCAACATTCAGAAAATGCACATCTACGTAATTTAAACAAATCTCTGAATATCTAATAAACATTTAGGCCTGGTTTCACAGACAGGGCTTAGACTAAGCCAGGATTAGGCCTTAGTTCAATTAGGACATTTAAGTACATTTTATAAATGTGCCTTAGAAAAAAACATTACTGATGTGTATGTTGAGACAAAACAATGACACTGACATATTATAAGATACGTCTGTGCAAGTTGCTTTCAGTTAAAACAGCCCAAACATGCATTTTAGTCTGGGACTAGTTTAAGCCTCGTCTGTGAAACCGGGGGTTAATTTCACAAACCTTGCCGATTTAATTAAATCCAGCTGTGATATCTTGTGAAGTGTGCATTACTGTCTGCGAGTGACGGTCCGTGTGAAGTGAGTGAATGCGAACAGAAGATCAGCTTCACAAGAGACGCGATCGAAAAACTTTAAATCCTTCATTTTAAAATATGCTGATATATAACCAGTTGCCAACTGTGTCACATTCATATCTGTGATATATTCAGTTGCCAACTGTGTCATATTCATATCGTTTTCACTGTGCTGTATATAAAATTAGCGTTACCTTGTCTTTATTTGAAAAAAATATGATTACCAGCACGAAATTACCAGATTACTGAGTGCTCTGTTACAGTGTTTACCTTCTTTTTATTCACATATTCATATATTTCTAAACAATTACTTTGTGAAAAATACTGTAATAGGATTGCAGATTCAAGAAGTTGCCATCTAAAGTATAAAAGCATGTTTATTTAAAAAAAATGTTTTATCATTTTTTTAATTTTTAAAAAAATATTGATTAAAATAAATAAATATATTAAATATCGGCTTTATATCGGCCATCGGCCCCCCTGCTCTCTAGATATCGGCAATCAAAAAACCAATATCGGTCGACCACTAATGAACATATGAACCGTTGTGCCGTGCTGTTTGTATTTATCACGCAGAAAAATGCCCAAAACCAGTCGTCTGTATGATAATCTGAAACAAGGACTGGTGAGCCGTTGTCCTGCTTCACTTCACAGATGCTGAGTGAAAGGAGAATTATAGAATGAAAGGATATGACACTTTATTCACCAGGAGAACAGCTCGTTCAGCGCGTCATACGTCGTCCTTTCAGTTACGGTTTTCAATCGATCAAGTTTTTTCACGTTCTCTCGATAAACCATCCCTTTCAATCCGATCGAAAATATTTGTAATAGAGCTGACACTGAGTTTTTAACGGGTTATGTTAAAGCCCTACTTGTTATTAATGTTTTTATGAAATATCTCTAGTGAATGCATTATCATATCACCATATTTTTTACCGCCATGCGAGCCACAAATTAAAGCTTGGCGAGCCGCATGAGGCTTGCGAGCCGCGCAATGAATAACACTGATCTATAGTGTCGAACGCAGCACAAATGAAAAAAAAAATATTTTTTCAACATTGATAATAATGAGAAATGTTTCTTGATCATCAATTCATCCTATTTGAATGATTTCTGAAGTACATAATTTTAAATTAAAGCTACAATATGTAATTTTTTTCACCGCTTGGGGTCGCTAACCTCTTACAATAACAAAGGCGTAGGTTGATGACGCAGTGACGAGCTGAATGATGGGACTTGCTGTCAAGCTGATGGATCTAATAATGTTAATGGATGAGTGAAAACATTCATGTTTTTATCGTGACTGTGGTATGAATCAGGTCACGATTGCTATTAACCCCCTGGGGTCGGCGGTATCGCCGGCGATACCAGCTCGCTTTTTTTTTATCAGTGTAAAAGAGACTCATAAATACTCTGTTGACTTTGATTTTCCATAGGAGTTTCATACATCAATCGATCCTGTTAAGTGTCTATTTCCAAGATGGCGGTGCGCATAGTCGCAGCGACCCGGAGTCCCTCTGTGATAGTGGCATTAGTATAACCTATACGCGAACAGAAATCTTGTGTCTGAAAGACTGTTGTTTCGGACGTGCACCCAATGATTCTGGATCTTTTCCACGGGAAATTATGATGGACAACGGGATAACAGGAAAGATCAACAGACCCACGGAGAGGCGACGCAGGCGGAGATGTGAGAGGAAGCAGAAGCGGGGTAAGCGAGCCGGCATTCATGCTAGGCTACGACGATGCCCGCACAAACCTGCCGTGCCCAGCATCTTCCTCGCAAATGCCCACTCCCTTGTTAAGGCCATCCTTAAAAATATTCTTGTTTGCCGTAACCCGACCGACCCTGTCAATTTAGTACCGACCCAATTATTTATTTATTTTCCCTTTTAGTCCGACCGACTTGCCGGTTGTAAAATGCGTTAAGATCGACCGATTTTTTTTTTAACTCTTCAAACAACTAATACAAATGCAATAAAATAATATTAGTTAAGTATTGTGAATATAAATTGCCTAGACCTACATACAAACATAAGCTACGTTCTTTCTTTTAAATAAAAACCCGTGGCGCGTCATCTATGATTATGTTTACACCATTGGTTTACGCATGTCACACTACGGCGTGTAGGCTAAGTTCGCTTCGTTTCATTCACTGTCAATGGTTCGCGCTTGGTAATGATGGCTGCGGCTTTACTCTAAAGATTATTTCATTTTTATATGTTGTTGAATATGGTTTATTAAAAAATAAACATGTGAGAGCGTGTTATAGGCTATATGTCATGTTTTAGTCAGATATGACGACGCTACTGCAACACGCATCGCCGCAGATGAGAAGCTGAGCATCAACGCGTAAAGCCAACGTGCAAACTATCGCAAATCAAAGTGAAAGTAAGTCGCAGACGCTTAACACACAATCATCTTCATTAAATGAAAAGAAACGAAATGATCTTACCAGGGCTGTTTCCGCTTTCTCTTATTGCGGGCTTGATTCAGAAATTTTTGCTGATGATCAATAAAATAATGTATCTCATACTGTTGCTTTCGGTGACGTGCACACCATTAAATCTGCATATAGCGGGAATTGAAGATCGGATTTATATCCGCAAAAAAAAAAATAACACACATTTGTATGTAACCAGGTGTAAATGGAATCGTTTTGATAAATCAGATTGCAATCCGATCTGAGAAAACGCATGAAGTGGCCTGGTGTGAACAGCCCCTAGACATCTGTGAAAAATGTTGAAAAATGTGAAAAATGTATATATATAAAAATATAGACCTACCTACCGACCCTTTTTTTCTTTCTTTTTTTGCTGTTACTGCAAACCAAAATATTTTTAAGGATGGCCTAATAAACTGGACGACGTAAGGCTGCGGATTACCAATAACCGCTTGGATTGTTGCATCATGGTGATAACTGAGACCTGGCTGCATGATAACATCCCTGACCTAGCCGTGGAGCTAGCAGGCCGCTCCCTCTACCGTGCAGACCGCACAGCCGACTCTGGTAAGTCGAGAGGAGGAGGCATGTGTGCATACATCCACAACAGTTGGTGCACAGACTCTATTGTTATTGAGAGACATTGCTGCCTGGATTTGGAGTTCCTGATGCTGAAATGCAGGCCTTTTTATCTACCTAGGGAATTTTCATCTGTTTTTATTACTGATGTCTATGTGCACCCCAGAGCCAATGCTAAAATAGCCATGGGTAAGCTATATAATGCCATATGCAACCAGCAAAACGGAGAGCATATTTATAGTGGCAGGGGATTTTAACCACACTAACGTGAAGACAGTTCTGCCCAAATTTTACAAGAATGTGCACATTGAAACAAGGAATAACAAGATACTGGACCAGGTGTACACAAATGTTCCCGGAGCTTATAAAACCCAGTCTTCACCTCATCTTGGACAGTCTGACCATTTATCCCTGCTCCTGACACCAGCCTACAAGCCCATCATCAGCAGGATCAAACCTCAGGTAAAGACAGTGGAGTTCTGGACTGCGAAGCCTCCTCAGCCCTGCAGGACTGTTTTGATTACACCAGGTGGGGCTCTTTGAACATACAGACATTGAGCACCATACATCCACAGTCCTTTCCTATATCAGCTTCTGCACGGACATTGTAACAACAGAAAAGCAAATTAAAGTGCTCCCCAACCAAAAGCCTTGGTTCAACAACAGGGTGAGGGAGCTGCTCAGAGCTCAGGACACAGCGCTGAGATCAGGGGACAGGGAGGAGTACAGAAGGGGGAGGGCCAACCTACTTAGAGGCATCACATGTGCAAAACGGAAATACAAACAACGCATTGAGGACAACTTCAATGCCAACAACCCCCGTGCAATGTGGCAGGGTGTAAAGAACATTACAGGCTACAAACAAAGCAACAGTAACCCAACCTCAACTGACTCCTCTCTCCCAGACCAGCTAAACACCTTCTTCGCTCGCTTTCTACAACAGGGGACTCCAGCTCCAACTACAACAGGGGACTGGATTTACATACACACACTACCTCCCCAGGGAGCGATCAGCCACTCACTCTTCTGACCTACCAGGTAAAGAGAGCACTACACAACATCAATTGCAATAAAGCAACGGGGCCTGATGGAGTTGCAGGACGAGTGCTGAAGCAATGCGCTGACCAGCTCGCTCCAGTATTTACACGCATTTTTAACCTGTCATTACAGCAAGCCATAGTCCCCACCTGTCTGAAAACCGCCACCATAATCCCTGTACCCAAAACCTCAGCTATCACAAGCCTGAAGGATTACCGGCCAGTGGCTCTCACGCCAGTGATCATGAAATGCTTTGAGAGACTGGTACTGCCCCATATCAAGGCCCGCATTCCTCCTGATCTCGATCAACATCAATTTGCATACAGGACCAACAGATCCACTGATGACGCCATCTCCGTAGCACTGCACACAGCCCTCACACACTTGGAAACCCCCAACAGCTATGTTAGGATGTTATTTATAGACTACAGCTCTGCATTCAACTCCATCAATCCAGACAAATTGATTAACAACTACAAATACTGGGTCTGGGAGACCTTCTCTGCCAGTGGATCAGAACTTCCTCACCAATAGACCTCAGCGGATCAGGATTAACCATCACACCTCCTCTAGCATTATTCTCAACACCGGCGTCCCCCAGGGCTGCGTCCTAAGTCCAGCCCTCTATTCACTCTTCACCCACGACTGCACTTCCTCACACAACTCCAACACTCTCATCAAATTTGCCGATGACACAACCATAGTGGGACTCATATCAGACAACAACGAAATAGCCTACAGGAAAGAGGTCCAGAACCTGTCAGCCTGGTGCACGGACAACGACCTCAACCTCAACATTAAGAAGACAAAAGAAATAATAATTGACTATAGAAGGAACAAAATAAACCACAACGGACTGTATATCAACAGGAAGGAGGTGGAGAGGGTGGCAACTTTTAAGTTTCTGGGAGTGCACATTGCAGATCATCTAACTTGGAGCCAGAATACCTCCCATACCATTAAAAAAGCCCAGCAGAAGATGTTCTTCTTGAGGACCCTGAAGCGCAATGGGCTCCCTCAGGAACTTCTGACACGCTTTTATCGCTGCACAATTGAAAGCACTCTGACATACTGCTGCACCGTGTGGCACTCCAGCTGCACAGCAGCAGAAAGAAAGGATCTGCAGCGGGTTGTCACGGCGGCTGAGAGAATAATTGGCTCCCCCCTACCGAACTTGAGTGAAATATACTCAAGCCGTCTTCTCACACGGGCCACAAACATCATGCAGGACATCTCACACCCCGGACACTCCCTGTTCACCACCCTCCCCTCAGGCAGACTGAGAACCCCCAGCACACGTACAAATAGACTCCGGATAAGCTTCTTCCCCAGAGCTGTGAACATATTACAAAAATCATACGCACACCCATGTATACAGACATAGATACACATATCTTTCACCCCCCTTTTACCTCCTCAGTGCAATCGGACTCTGTGCAATAACTGCTGTGTTTACTGTTTTAGCTGTTTTATCTATTTATTGAGAATTTGTATGTGTGTGTATGTGTGTGTGTGTGTGTGTATGTATATGTGAGTATATGCTAATATTTTCTAATATTTTTCTAATATTAATATTTTGAAGAATGTGGCTATACAAACAGTAGCTGGTCCCCATTGACTTCCATAGGAGAAACATATACTATGGTAATCACACTGGGGTACATCAACTGTTTGGTTACCCACATTCTTCCAAATAACTTTTTATTTTCAACAGAAGAAAGAAACTTATTCGAGTTTAAAACAACTTGAGAGAGTAAATTATGATAATTTGAATTTTTTAGGAGAACTATCCCTTTAATGTTAATAAAACAACAAAATGCAAAGAGAAAATCACTCACTGCTCTTGACTGATAACTTTAATAGTAGCTTTAATAAGTATCAATGTATAATTTATACAGTGAAGTCTGTTTTGTTTTATTTTCATATTTGTTCATTTATTTATTTTCTTCAATGCTACTCTTAAATACACCTACTGTAGCTGAAAATATAAAGCACTGTTTAGCCTATTTAATTTGTATCTTAAGTTGTGTAATGTGTGTCTGTGATCTTAATATTTAATAACAAAAAATGATGACAAATATTTTTATCTTTGCCCCTGTCTGCCATTTTTTTTTATTTTGTAACCTAAGGTTTTGCTTTTAGAATATGGACATTAGATTGGCTGTAATGCTAAGTCACAAAATAGTAAAACCAACATAAAAAGAATCGTGATAAAATCGTTAATCGTGATTTTCCTGGAAAAAAACGTGATATGATATTTTTGCCATATCGCCCACCCCTAATTTTTAGTCAAATTTCAGGACTTTAGTCGACCAAGATTTTCTTTGGTTGATTACAGCCCTACACAATAAAAACAAAGTGTTGTGCTTTTTGCCAAATAAAGAAAAATAAACACGAAGCAGTTCTGCCTTCTCTCTGTCAGTGAAGTCCATTCTGAAACGCGTCCGAAAATGAACAATAACTCAGCGAATACCCAGTCAAACAGTCACACAGGCACACAGGCATGAAGCTTGATTCTCTTCTTTTAAATGAAGTAATTTTTATAAAAAAACTAATATTCTCATTTATGTAATATTAATGAAAAGAGAGAGATGTCAGTCGTTCTCATCTCAGCTCATTATGTTGTAATGTGACTCCGCCCACGGAGAGCGCGCGCTATTCAAACGCAAATGTGAGGCGATCCTGCAATCCTGTGAAACGCCCACAATCAGCTGGATAACACACACTGCGAGTTCACTTTCAGACGCATGCACTTTACGACGCTGTGAGGAATAATACTATCTTGATAATAATCCTGGAAAATTTACCTCAGAAATTCTGGAAGTTTCATTTCGAGGAGCAACGGATCCGACTGAGGAATAGGTCAGTTATATGCTTTGTTCTAATCGCAAGTATCTGTACACGCAAAAAGACTGTTTAAATATGAATCGCGTTTCTGAGTGTGAATGAATGAATGCACAGATGCGCGCTGTTGTGTAGCTACTACAGCTGGCACAAATACTGTTTCAAAATGAATCGCGTTTCTGTGTGTGAATGAATGAACGCACAGATGCGTGCTGTTGTGGAGCTACTACAGCTGGCACAAATACTGTTTCAAAATGAATCGCGTTTCTGTGTGTGAATGAATGAATGCACAGATGCGCGCTGTTGTGTAGCTACTACAGCTGGCACAAATACTGTTTCAAAATGAATCGCGTTTCTGTGTGTGAATGAATGAATGCACAGATGCGCGCTGTTGTGTAGCTACTACAGCTGGCAAAAATACTGTTTCAAAATGAATCGCGTTTCTGTGTGTGAATGAATGAATGCACAGATGCGCGCTGTTGTGTAGCTACTACAGCTGGCAAAAATACTGTTTCAAAATGAATCGCGTTTCTGTGTGTGAATGAATGAATGCACAGATGCGCGCTGTTGTGTAGCTACTACAGCTGGCAAAAATACTGTTTCAAAATGAATCGCGTTTCTGTGTGTGAATGAATGAATGCACAGATGCGCGCTGTTGTGTAGCTACTACAGCTGGCAAAAATACTGTTTCAAAATGAATCGCGTTTCTGTGTGTGAATGAATGAATGCACAGATGCGCGCTGTTGTGTAGCTACTACAGCTGGCAAAAATACTGTTTCAAAATGAATCGCGTTTCTGTGTGTGAATGAATGAATGCACAGATGCGCGCTGTTGTGTAGCTACTACAGCTGGCAAAAATACTGTTTCAAAATGAATCGCGTTTCTGTGTGTGAATGAATGAATGCACAGATGCGCGCTGTTGTGTAGCTACTACAGCTGGCAAAAATACTGTTTCAAAATGAATCGCGTTTCTGTGTGTGAATGAATTCAGAATCATCAATATTTTTATTCCGGTGTCCCCATTGTCCTGTGCATTGGGTTTCCAGCACTAAGTCCAAGCCTATTCATTTAGCATTTTAATAACAGTAAGTTTTTTCCTTTTACCATATGTCTTGGAGTATCGCAATAAACCATATCGTGAGTTCAGTATCTTGATTGAATCGTGACCTGAGGGTATCGTTATGATTAGCTTTGAATTAATTCTTAGCATTTCATGTATGCAAAATACTCTTATTTAACTTAAAAGTTTTAACTTTTTAAAAACACCCTTGAAGGTACAGCATGTTTGGAAATGACATAGAATAAATATATTAACTGATCAAGCAATATTTACCTTGATTTTTCTTCTTTTGTTCTTGATAAAAATGTAAAATTGCCTCCATGTCCAACATGAGCTCTGATGTCTCTGAACATTTCCATAGAAACCACCTAAACAATCTTTCACACAAACTTTTTAAAAGGGCATTACAGTGTTGGGGAGGAATTTAACCCAATACTGTGCGACAGCTATATTTTGTATAAAAAGTAATATTGATAGTGGTCTCACATTAAATACTATTGTTATATATGTAGCTACAGTAAATGTTGTGCTAAATGAAGAGTGGCCACTAGGGCGCATCAGTGTTCTGTAATTGGTGGAGTTCTCGGATGTAATAAAACCAGTTCTAGAAGAAGTGAGTGAACAGCTAAAATGCGTGTGAGTGTTGCTCTGTGTGCGAATATAGAATTGTTTATATAAAGACATTAGGAGGCAACATAACATAAACTGGCGACGAGTTGTGTAGTCATGAAGACTTTTCACTGCATCGGCGAGTGAACAGCCGGTGTTGGTCAAGTTTGGGAGGAAGAAAAAAAAGAACAACCACGCTGGAAACACCTAGCTAGTGAGCTAGTGTTAGCTGTTAAGAAGTGATGAGTCGGTCTTCTTCCGAAGAGTCTAACGTTACAGTGCAAGCCACCAGAAGCAGACACATCATGGCTGGAATAATTGGACATATGGATCCCTTTGATGAGGCCGGTGAGCAGTGGGCAACTTATATTGAATGTTTTGAACATTACATCCTGGCTAATGAGATTAGGGACACAAAGAAAGTGCCTGTGCTGGATCGAAAACGTATGGACTACTTCGAAGTTTGGTTGCTCCCGACAAGCTGGAGATATGGAAAATGACGATACTGTGAGAGTGTTGCAGGCCCATTTCGCTCCAAAGCCGCTCGTGATTGCGGAGAGATTCCGGTTTCACAAGCGAAATCAGGGGGAAGGGGAAACAGTTGCACAGTATGTCGTGGTATTGAAAAAACTTTCGGAACATTGTGCACCAGAAGGGGTCATCAAGGTGCAAGTAAAGTTAAACAAGCAATGTGCTGGGTACTTAGACCACTGGATCAGCGGCAAGCCGAAAAACGGAGTTCACCTAGTCTTAGCTGCCTGTGTACAACCGACCACAACAAGTCCGGTGAGTCACCCCGTCTGATAGATCCATATTTGGGGATTGAACCGGGAATTGCTGCTAATCGCGAGGCTGTGGTGGCGTGGAATAATAGCGTGGACTTTTACTTTCGGTTGGGAGACAGAGCTATGGCTAATGTGAGTCGCGCTACTTCATGTGGAGGTCCAGATGAGATGCCATTAATGCACTTGAATGGCTCTGGCTGTAGTGCTGTACAAAAACAAAAGCAATATCTATTTTTCCAAACTGTGAATCACGCTAGAGTACTCTGGGACGTTAAGTGTAAACCGAAAGGAATATTAGGCGGACACTTAAACATTTGCATTGAAGCAACTGCCATGTGATTGGTTGATTAGATAATTGCATTAATGAGAAATTGAACAGGTGTTCCTAATAATCCTTTAGGTGAGTGTACCTGCCACATACACCTTTAAGGTGGATGGAGATAACCCAGCAGAGAAACGTTTTTGCAAAAAATTACAGGACTGAACCCACAATACAGTTGACCGGGTCCAATTGACGTTCTCTGCACCAAGTAGAGAATAGTTTCCACTTCAATGCATACAGTCTTCTCGTGGAGCGCTCTAGACTGGAGTATGGTCTCCACAACCTTGGTCGAGAGACCATTCTATGAGCTGGGCCAAGCCCACACTTTCCACAACTCCAGGTGAGGGTGATATAGCCCCAGTGGAGCTGGATATGTGAGGGAGAATCACATGGGACAGTCAGAGATGCGAATAGAGATCTAGAGATTTGAATAGGTCTACTTCTGCTTGACTGAACTTCTTCCATAGGAGCTCCACCACATCGGGTTGGAGTCTCCATTCCCCAGGCCTCAGCCCCTGCCTCGACAGGATGTCCGCTCGCTGATTCTGATGCCCAGGGATATTTACTGCCCTGAGAGACAGCAATGAGCTGCATCCACAATTTCTTGAAAGTGCAGGGTGATAAACCTAGGCCGAAAGGAAGCACTCGATATTGATACGCTTCGCCCCCAAAAGCGAACCTCTGGAAGTTCCTGTGATGAGGATGGATGGCTACATAAAAGTAAGCGTCCTTTAGGTCTATAGTGACAAACCAGTCCTCGGATCGAATCTGTGACATGATCTGTTTTGAGTGTAAGCATTTTGAACTTGAGCTTTAGACTGTGCGATTTAGTTGTCGCAGGTCTAGAATAAGACACAACCCCCATTTTTGGCACAATGAAGTAGCGGCTGTAAAACCCTGACTCCCTGCTGAGAGGAGGAACCCTTTCTATAGCCTCCTTTCATAAAAGAGTCTGAACTTCTGGGAAGTATATCTTCTTGGGACCCAATGAGATATATTTGGCAGTAGCTTCAGTAACTGACTGCTCTACGTCCCTCCTCAGAGGATCGTTGGACTTTGCTACCATCTCGGTGCCCTGAAGTGGTGAACCGGAAGGGAACAAATGAACTGCCAACTTTGCTGCCCTCCTCAGAGGATCGCTGGAAACCACTGCACCTCGAAACAGCAGAGGTGGCGGGGTTAGCAGGACGGCTCCTTGAGGGCACCGAAGAGACACAGGCACTGTATACTGAGGTGGAATCCATTTCTCTCCGGAGAGGACTGCCCTCAGAAGCCTTCAACAAAGAAGGCCGTTGGCTTCAGGACTTCCTCTTTGTTGAAGACTTCAATTAGTCCCCTTATTTGTAGTATTGTGAACACTTCTCTTACAACTGGTATTGTCCCTAAAGCCCTAAAGGTCGCAGCTATTACACCAGTCCTTAAAAAGCCTGGATGTGATAAGTCAGACCTATCAAACTACAGGCCTATCTCAAATCTCCCCTTTCTTTCTAAGGTTTTAGAACGTGTTGTTGTGGCACAACTTCAATTACACTTGTCATCCAACAAGCTTTTCGAACCTTTTCAGTCGGGGTTTAGAAAGGGACACAGCACAGAGACAGCCCTGGTTCGTGTTATGAATGACCTGCTTGTCTCAGCTGACTCTGGAGCCTCTACCATCTTGGTCCTGTTAGATCTGAGTGCAGCTTTTGACACAGTGTGCCACTCTATCCTGTTAAATAGGCTGGAGAGCTGGCTTGGTATTACTGGTACTGTACTAAATTGGTTCAAATCATATTTCACTGATCGTTCCCAGTTTGTTGTCTTGGGAAACAACAAATCCGATACTGGACAAGTCCGTTTTGGCGTTCCTCAGGGATCTGTTCTGGGTCCCACATTGTTCAGTGTCTATATGCTTCCATTGGGGCAAATAATCAGGAAATATGGTCTGGGGTATCATTTTTATGCTGATGATACTCAAATCTATATTAGCTCTAAATCTGATCCTACTGTCACCTCCGAATTCTCTCGGAATGTGTGCAGGAAATAAAAACATGGATGCATCATAATTTTTTTAAATTGAACTCCTCTAAGACAGAGATTTTACTCATTGGCACACCTGCGGCTACCCAAAAAGGGAGACATTTTAATTTGATCATCGATGATAGTGTCTTATCTCCATCTTCTTGTGCTCGTAACCTTGGTGTGATTTTTGACGCCCACTTAACACTAGACTCTCATATTAAGAGTATTACTAAATCTGCATTCCATCATCTAAGAAATATTGCAAGAATTAGGCCCTGTCTTACTCTACCTGACGCTGAAAGGCTTATTCATGCATTTGTTACATCCAGGATTGATTATTGTATGCACTTTTTGTTGGTTTACCTGCTAAATCTATAAAACGCCTGCAGTACATTCAGAATTCAGCACCACGTGTGCTTACATACACTTCACCGCGTCAACACATTACAGGTGTGCTTCATAGTTTGCATTGGCTACCTGTCCAGTCTCGTATTGCTTTTAAAACTCTTACACTAACGTACAAAGCTATGCATGAAATCGCTCCTTCTTATATCTGTGACTTAGTCAGCCTGTATGCGCCTTCTCGTTCCCTTCGGTCTACGGATTCTCTTACTCTTCAGCAGCCTCCCTGTAGATTAAAATCTATGGGGGAGAGAGCTTTCTCTGTTGCGGCACCCAGGTTATGGAATGCACTTCCTCTTACTGTTAGAGA
>FLSR01000598.1:12207-24373 GCA_900092035.1 Leuciscus waleckii
AAAAAATATGGATGGATTTATAGCGTTTTGGTAAAAAATATGGATGGATTTATAGCGTTTTGGTAAAAAATATGGATGGATTTATAGCGTTTTGGTAAAAAATATGGATGGATTTATAGCGTTTTGGTAAAAAATATGGATGGATTTATAGCGTTTTGGTAAAAAATATGGATGGATTTATAGCGTTTTGGTAAAAAATATGGATGGATTTATAGCGTTTTGGTAAAAAATATGGATGGATTTATAGCGTTTTGGAAAAAAATATGGATGGATTTATAGCGTTTTGGTAAAAAATATGGATGGATTTATAGCGTTTTGGTAAAAAATATGGATGGATTTATAGCGTTTTGGTAAAAAATATGGATGGATTTATAGCGTTTTGGTAAAAAATATGGATGGATTTATAGCGTTTTGGGAAAAAATATGGATGGATTTATAGCGTTTTGGAAAAAAATATGGATGGATTTATAGCGTTTTGGAAAAAAATATGGATGGATTTATAGCGTTTTGGAAAAAAATATGGATGGATTTATAGCGTTTTGGAAAAAAATATGGATGGATTTATAGCGTTTTGGAAAAAAATATGGATGGATTTATAGCGTTTTGGAAAAAAATATGGATGGATTTATAGCGTTTTATAGCCAGGTTGTAAAAATACAGTATTGTGTATTGTGTCAATATGTCACCTCTAGTGTGTGGCCCGGCCCTTTGTTTATTTTTCTGTATTTGGCCCTCACTAAAAAAAGTTTGGACACCCCTGGTCTATATGGTTTTCAATTAGGGTAACTTACGTGTGCAGGCCTATTTCCTTACTAAACTTCCATGAATTTATTTTTATTTTGAGTCGGACCCAAAGACAGATGTTTAAGTCTCTCTGGTTCTCTATCTCTCCCTCCCAGTGTTGAAATTAAGTTATAATTGCCTCATTAAATTGTGATTAAATATGTTATTAATTCATTTTGGAAAGATATTTCATGTCTTTACTTGTCACTTTACTTAACACTTAACACTGCTACAGTTGAAGTTTGAAGCCGTGTTGGTAGTAAAAATATTGTGATGGTAGTAAAATAGGTGGTAAAAAGGTAGTAAATTCAATTTAAGAATCTCTGTATAAACCCTGATATTAGTTCGGCTAGTTGTTCTTCTATGGTGTTTTTAAACCACAGGCAAACGTTCCTTGTGTAAGTGTTCTTTAGCCTGTTGATTTGTGTTCATGATATTCATCTACAATTAAATGTTTTGCAATAACAATTAATGTCAATGATATATATATATATATTTTTTTTTTTCGTATTGGAATCGAAATTAGGAATCGCTAAGAATCGGAATCAATAAGCAGAATCGAAATCGGAATCGTTAAAATTCAAACGATACCCAACCCGTGTAGGAACCAAACACACACACACACACACACACACACACGTGTGCCGGACAGTCATGTGACCTCTGCCTGTGTCTCTTCAGGTTCAGATGGAGCGGCGTCCAGTTATCAGCTCAAGCAGCTGGAGGAGCAGAACGGGCGTCTGAAGGAGGCACTGGTCAGGATGAGGGATCTGTCCTCCTCAGAGAAGCAGGAGCACCTGAAGCTGCAGAAGCAGATGGAGAAGAAGAACTCAGAGCTGGAGACACTGAGAGCGCAGAAGGAGAAACTGCAGGAGCAGATGAAGGAGGCTGAGGCCACAGTCGACGAGCTCAAGGAACAGGTCAGAGGAAAACAAGCAGAAGGAATCAGATCCACACACAGATCCACTCCTTTGGGTGAAAGTTATCAGCTTTTAGATACTAATGAAACCTGATTGTAAGTGTTACTGGTTAAAGACAAACTAATAGACTGGAAAATGAGTCAAAATAATAATAAAGCCAAATAATAAATTATAATTCAATTGGTTAGACTTGCTTTTTGATTATTAAAATGTAATCAAACCGGAAATCCAGGAATTTAGGGAAACGCGGGATATGAAGGGGAAAAAATTAAGAAGGGCCATAAAAATTTCATTTTTTACATTTGTTACAAAAATGTAAAATGAAATTGGTCTAAAAAATTAGGGGGAAACTGATTTTGGGAAAGAATAAAGTAGATTTCATAGGGTTAAGGGTAGTTTTGCTGCTTTATTTTTTACATTTGCAAGAAAATGTGAACAGTTATAAGACATTTAACAGTGATATTTTTCGAATCTACTTATCGATTCCTAATTTCGATTCCAATAAAGTAAAACAAAACTTGGATATCATTCACATTTAGTCTTATTACAAAACATTTAATTGTGGCTGAATATCATGAACACAAATCAACAGACGATTGAAATAAACAGTGTTATAAGATTTTCAGGTTCAGAAACTATAATTACATGTAAAATAACACTTTATAAATAAAATATACATTACAAATATAGTTACAAAAGTCTGTTGCAGATGAAAAACTGTTGGTTGTTCCATCATTCAAATACCTGAGGAGCATTATCTCTGAAGACAATAGCATTGACAATGAGGTCCAGAACAGAATCAAACAAGCATCAGCTGCCTTTGGAAGACTCCGGCGGCGGGTTTTTCAGAATAAGAACCTTCATCTCAACACAAAAATCTGTGTCTACCAAGCGGTCTGCATCACCACCCTCCTCTACAGCTGTGAAGCCTGGGTTACTTACAGCCGCCACATCAAGTCCCTGGAACACTTCCACATCTGCTGTCTGCAGCGCATCCTGGGAATCACTTGGCATGACAGAGTGCCCCACACTGAGATCCTCAGAAGAGCAGGTTGCAGGAGTATTGAGGCCACAATCACCCAGCACCAACTGCGCTGGTTGGGGCATGTCATAAGGATGCCCTACAGCCGTCTGCCCCGCAGAGTGCTATATGGCCAGCTACAACAAGGCCAGCGCTCTGCTGGAGGACAGAAGAAACGCTTCAAAGACCAATTGAAGACAGTGCTAAAGAAGTGCAAAATAAAACCTGGGGACCTGGAGAACATGGCTGCTGACCGCAATAGCTGGCGGCAACTATGTATAGATGGGACCCAAGCACTGGAGGAGGATAGGACAGTCAGGAGAGAACAAAAAAGGCTCAGGAGAAACACTCCCATAAATACCAGTAACACAAATACCATGTATATATGCCCCACCTGCAATAGAACCTGTGGATCCAGGATAGGACTATTCAGCCATCAGAAAACTCACCGTTAAAAGACGGAAGTGGACGTCATCATCGGATTCGATGGACAACTACAAGCAAGTGTGTGTGTGTGTGCCTGCGAGTGTGTGTGTGTGTGTGTGAGTGTGTGTGTGTAAGCGCATTACTGATTAGTCCTCCCTCTTTCTGTGACAGGCATCAGTATATCTAGTAGGATATAGTCTTTTTTTTTTCACCTGATAAATGTTAAAGTTGTGGTATATTGTTTAATTTTATGAAGTTAGTGCAAAGTATTTCAATAAAATGACTAAATTACATTTATTATCTTAGACCTGTATCAAATGTACTTTTTAGTTTTGATCATATTTACTCAGCCTTGCCCTGTTTTCATTCAGTCAAGGTTTAGTTGACTAAAAGCCTGGGCATATTAGTCTAGTTTTAGTCAATGAACACTCAGACAAAACTCAGAATTATTGCACTTTCATATACAAGTACAAATCTAGAGAATATCTCGTATAGTCTCATCATGTCTCAGAGAACTCGTGTGCATGCTTTATTTCACCTAATCTAGTTTCCTGATTTTTTTCATACGCTATTTGTCATAAATTATTTCATTCTCTACAAGACATTTCTCTCAAAATTAAATGGTGAAATGTCTCATAATTCCAAATTACATTAATGTTTTTTTTATTAAAACAACAGCAAAAAAAAAGACTATTTATGGTCACATTGAACTGCGTATGTGCATTTATTAATATGTCAGGATTTATGTTTGGAATTATTACAGAAGTTGATCGCAGTTTTAGTCACAGAAACTCAGACTGGCTGAATGACACTCTTATATAAGCAGAATATGTCTAATGGAGAGCGCTGAACTCCAGCTTTACATGCTCATCTGTGTTTTTGATGTGTTTGTGGTGGTGTTTATTTCATCAGTGTAGAGAGAGCACGACACATGTTGCCAGATTGCAAATATTAAGTAAAACATAGGGTAGAAAACGTGTCCTTTTAACAGAAAAGCTCTGATTTGGGGGATTTAAATTCTTGAAATCTGGCAACCACAGGCATGAAAGCTCGTAGCGGCTTGTTAAAAACAGTCTGTAATGAAAAACAAAGAGAGGTGTTAGTAATACTTTTATTTGTTAACTACATTGTAGTCTCGTCTTCTTTCGTCAGCGATGTCGCCTGCTGATAGAGTCAGAGTTATCGTTTAATGACGGTGTCGTCTCGTTATCGTCTCGTCTTAGTCATGGAAGAAATGGTCATCAATGAATATTTTTTGTCATGATTTCGTAAACGAAATTAACGTGTGTGTGTGTGTGTGTGTAGGCCATCGAGATGGAGCTGCGTAAGATGGAGGTGAATCAGGCGAACCGTCAGGTGTCTCTGCTGACGTCGTTCATGCCGGAGTCCTTCCTGAGGCACGGAGGAGATCACGACTGCATTCTGGTGTTGCTCCTGATTCCCAGACTCATCTGCAAGGTGACGATCCACTCCTTCATGAGCCTCGGAAACAGGCTCTCCGTTTACTATCCAGCTACTTTAACAGTGACATCACTGCTGTCCGGGATAATATATGCCATCTGCAGCATTACAACTCTGGTGCTCTTCACGTGTCACTCACAAATGACAGAATCAACGAAATTAATGTGCTATATTTTAGTTAGATTTAATATTTTGTATTTTTAGTGGATTACTAAATTATATTTACGCTGTATTTATAATCCATTTATTCACTTTTTGAGCAAATAGGCCTGAAAATTACATTTACAACTTAAACTGTCGTGAATCTTGAACGCTTTAGAGCGACGACTAAGTTTGATCTCTTTTCAAAGACGACACTTGGCAGATTATTGCAGAAGTGAACAAAAGTTAAAAAAGTGAACTTAAAAGAAGTTACAGAATTTTACGTTTAATATTAAAACAAAAATACAATTTTAAATTTTTATATGAAATCTGTATTTTAAAAAACACATTTTACTCTAAAACTTCAAGAAAATCAAAGTCATGAAATATAAACCAGTTCTGTTCCAAAAAAATTCGTTTTCAGTCAGATTTTGTTTGGCTGCAGTACCAAAAGTTTCCACTAGATAAAATTCGTCTTTTTTTACCACATCTCGCGCTGCTGTTTTGACTCCTTTATACACTGTATAAGCTCTTCACAAGTTCTCAGCTGGTCAGAATACCATCATATATAGGCTACACGCATACAACGAGCACATTAAGCCCAGAGGAAATACTCAGCAATGCTGTCGACTTATGAACTTACACATGGTTTGTCTTAAAGCATATTAAAAACACCACATAGACACATAAACTACATTAAAGCTGGATTTACACCACAGGGGGACTTTAACTAGTTAATGTGGTCATCATTCAACATTAATTTACACATAAACTCTTAGGCTACAGCAGCAGATGCTGCATCTGGATTGGTGTTTAGATATATCTACTGATTATTGAAGGCATGAATGCATTTACTCTACAACAGAGATTACTGGGTTTTAAATGGGTATTGAAGGGATAATTGACCTAGAAAGGATGATCATTCTGTCATCATTTACTCTCATAAGTGCAGTTCATTATTAGCTCATGCTAACTAATGTTAATTAATGAACCTTACTGTAAAGTGTTACTGATATCTTCTTTTCTGAAGAAGAACCGTGACCGTAAAGGATGTAGTTGCTCATATGTGTGTGTGTTTGTCAGCGCTCTGAGCCAGTGAGGTGTGGAGGTGTACAAGCGCTTGGGCACGCTGTACTCGGAGATGAGCGTTCACGAGCGCTCGCTGGACTTCCTCATCGACCTGCTTCACAAAGACCAGCTCGACGAGACCGTGCTGGTGGAGCCGCTCACCAAAGCCATCAGATTCTACCAGGTGCGCGCACACATGTTATAGATGTTATATATTCACATGGATCAGTGTAGTGTGTGTTTCAGTGCTGAATGTTTGTTCTTGCAGCAATTGTACAGCGTTCACCTGTCTGAACAGCCTGAGGACTGCAGCACACAGCTGGCCGACCACATCAAGGTGCGTCACCTGCATCATCACCAGCATCAGCCAATCACCGAGTCAGTCACATGCATCATCACCTACATCATCACCAGCATCAGCCAATCATTGAGTCAGTCACCTACATCACAGTGAACCATTGAGTCAGAACCACCTGCATCACAGCCAATCATTAAAGAGAGTCACATCATCACCTGCATCACAGCCAATCATTGAGTCAGAATCAGAAGTGAATCACCTGCATCAGAATTGCTCTGCTCTAGTTGTTTCTGACTGAACATATTTTTATGTATGTTATAATTAGTTTTTTTGTCACTTAAATTCCTATAAAGTTCTTATTCATTTTATTTCAGCTTTTAGTTTTCAAAACTAAAACTAGCTTATTTTATTTCAAGAAGCAAAATATTTTATAGATTTAATTTTAGTGTAAGTTAATGAAAATAATCCTGTTTAGTTAGGGTATAAGTGAAGGTTTGTGAGCGTGTGTGGCTCAGACTCATGATCATCTGTGCCTGTAGTTCACCCAGAGCGCGCTGGACTGCGTGGGGTCAGAGGTCGGGCGTCTGCGGGCGTTCCTGCAGGCGGGACAGGAAGGGGCAGGGCTTACGGTGCTCCTGAGGGACCTGGACACTTCCTGCGGGGACATTCGCCAGTTCTGCAAGAAGATCCGGCGGCGGATGCCTGGAACCGACGCACCTGGGATCCCCGCCGCGCTCAGCTTCCAGCCTCAGGTACGCTAGGGCACATGAACATCATCTATGTTTGGTGTGTCAAGAGGCGCGCAAGACATGATGATGACGTTACTGACGCGGTTTGTGTGATATTTAGTAGGATCTGTTGACAGAAATGCAATATCATATTCATAACGATGTTTTCAGTGGTGTATAAACCCCTTACATAATGAACCGTTATGTGTTGATAGCTTAAATGAGGCATTTCTCTCTACACACACCACGGGTCCGCTTACATCGACATGTTTCTACGGTGGCCCTGAGCAGACAAACACGTTTCGTCACTATGCTGTTCTTCATGATAAGAAGTTAGCTAAAGTCAGCGGATAAACACTGACACAATGATGAACAAGTAACAATAATATTCGCAATAACATATAGTTTTACTGAATAATCAAGTAAACCTAATTTCTTCATTGATCTTTGTAAAGAAACATCACTTCCTGTCGGCCAGCGTAACTTCTGTTGGGTGTAATTCACAACCTCACCAATAGATGCCGCTAAAAATCCACACAGTGCACCTTTAAGAACAGTTGTTTAAAAAGTTTAAAAAGTGAATGTCATTTCATTTCAATAAAAGATGCGATGCTTGATTTGGTTAATATTTGATATCGTGCTCGCTTGCGCACTCTTGTGGACAGAGGAGACAATACAGTACTTTTTGTCCTGTAACATTACGTATTGATGAATATGATCGAATTTTGCCAATATTTACGAAAGAAATTCGGATTTAGCTTTTCAGCCATTTTGACAGCCCTACCGCACACTAGTGTCCTCAGAGTGGCGCATCTCAGTGTGTGTAGACGCTCCTCATCATGAGTGTGTGTTGCAGGTGTGTGAGGCGCTGTCGGACTGCAGGAAGCACCTGACCCGCGTGGTGGCCGTCCTGCAGGAAGTGGCGGCGGCCGGGGCTCAGATGATCGCCCCGATGCCCGAGACCGAGGGACTGGCGGCTCTCACACTCGAGGACGTGACGTTTAAAGCAGTGGAGCAGGTACACGACCCGCACGCATCATCATCAGCATCATCACCGTCTCACGCTCGCCGCTCTGTAACAGTAACAGTTTTGCCTGGGAATCACATACTTGTTATAAAATTTAAATTGCGATTCCTCTGTGAACATTTTGATATGACTATAAACAGTATACACTGTTTTCAGTGCTGCACACACACACACACACACACACACACACACACACACACATAATACTACCTATATTATTACTATATATACTATACACTAAGTAATGACAAAATTGTATTTTGGCTATTATTTTAATCTATGTTATTTTAGTATAATTGAGATACTATTAGTAGTAGTATCAACAGTTTGAACAATTTTTATTTTATTTTTAGATTTTAGTTAAACATTTAGTAATCAAGAAAAGCAAAAAAAAAAAAAAAAAAAAAAAAAAAAAAATTACTTGGCAAGTTAAATTTAACAGCTGACAGATATTCAACATAATTCATGTGTGAGACAGTCTAACAGAAGGACGGACAAAACCAGTCAAATATCAACTGAGTTCTGCTCATATTTTATCACCATTTTCTAAACTATAGTGAATAAACTGTGATAATGTGAGAAATGTTGAAGATGTCTGAATACATTTAGGTTTGGCTGTATATATCAGTGTGTGAGTAAGCGAGTGTGTGTGTGTGTTGTCTGGCTCAGGGCGAGGAGTTGAGCGAGGCCAGTGTTCGTCTGAGTTTGCTGGAGAAGAAGCTGGACACCTCAACCAAAGACGCAGACGAGCGTGTGGAGAAGATCCAGACCAAACTAGACGAGGCGCTCAGTCTCCTGAAGAAGAAGGAGAAGTACGAGCTCGCAATCGGATATATCACATGATCTCACAGCGAATGAGCTGAAACCGTATTAATGCATGTCTGCTTCTGCAGGGAGTTTGAGGAGACCATGGACGCGTTACAGGCGGATATCGATCAGCTGGAGTCAGAGAAGGCGGAGCTAAAGCAGAGGATCAGCAGCCAATCACGAGCTGGCGAAGGCGTGCGTGGGCCGCCGGCGTCTGGCATCGCCTCCATCGTCACTGGAACCGTCGCAGGTACCACACTTTTTACACTTTTTACAGTTGTACTTTTTTTTTTACAGTTGTTACATTTTTATAAAATTTTTTTGTAGTTTTTACTTTTTTAACAGTTTTTTTACTTTTTGAGGCGAGACACTGCAGGTGAATAGGGTAAACATTTTAAATAATAAATATCACCATGAAACTTCCTCAGTTGATTACTTACACAAGTATATAAAAAATGTATTACAAGTTTTTGAAATTTGTATGTTTACTTATGCAAATTAGGCATTATCTCATTAAATATGTGCGATTTTGTATACATTTTCTGTGATAGATCTGACATATGATAAAGCCAGGTGCAAAATTATTTTTTCATTTTGTTTACACACATTTTTATTAAAATGTGACATAAATCAGGCCAGGAATGATTTATAAACAAATCCATCTGAACATATCTTCAGAATACTGCTAAGTGTATAACTGGAGAGTCTGGTGTCCACAGGTGCTACATAAGCTGAGATGTTTCTACTGGAGAATGACAAACTCATTTTGAGAAAACGGCAGTTAAAGAGTTAAATAGCTCTAAATGAGATTTAGCTTTAAATCCCCCTTTGGACATTCACGATTGGTTACTGATAGAAAGGAAATGGCCATATTTGGGTTAGCGGTGTGCAGGAGACTCTGAGCTTTACAGCGATACCGGTCCTGACAGACTTCAGTGTACAGACGGATCTCGGCGTGTCCCGTGGGAATGCTGACTTCCTGGTAAATTCAGGAGAAACTTACTGCCGTTAGTAAACAAAATGTAATAAAATAAACATCTTAATGTATATTTTCAGCTTTTTCTTCATAGCAGCTTGAAAGAACACATATTGAAGGAGTAAACTAGCCCAAAATCTCAAAACTGACCACTGCATGAAAAATCGATGTTTTTGCCTTCCGTGTCTCGTCTTAAATTACTTAAATGAAATGTTGCGTGTCAATTTAATGTGAAATGAATGTTAAGTTCAATAGTAAGTCGATTTTACTTGATAATAACAGGTAATCCAGACAGCAACATAGTGTCGGCCCGGATCCGGCCCACATCTGGGCCGTGTGGAATACATGTGTACCGGATGTGTACCGGATCTGGGCCGGATCTGGGACAACACTGTGTTGCTGTCTGGGAAGTTGTCTGGGAGTAGTAGCAGTAAAATGTACTTAAAATGTGTTAGTCCAAATTGTTACGAGGCTTTTATCAAGTAAATCCTACAAGTTATTTCTTTCAGTGTAGTGGACGCTGTGTTTGTCAGACCTGTCACTTGTCTCAGAGAGTCGTGTGTGTGTGTGTGTGTGTGTGTGTGTGTGTGTCCGCAGAGGCCACTGTGCTGAGTTATGACGGCAGCATGTATCTGAAGATCCTCATGCCCGGCTCCATGCACACGGAGGCGGAGGACGTGTCCCTGCGCTTCATGTCCCAGAGGGCGTTCGGGATCCTGATGGCCACCACCTCCAGAGAGTCTGCGGACACACTGAGGCTCGAGCTGGATGGGGGACGGGTCAAGCTCACCGTCAACCTCGGTACCTGCCGTCTCCCTCTCTCCTCCTCTCCTCTCCTCCTCCTCCTCTCCTCCTCTTCTCTCGCTGTCGTGTCATCTCTGTCAGACGGGTCTCGCTCTGCCTGAAGATCACTTGTTTTTTTGTTTTTTTTTATAATTACATGTTTTGTACAATTTAGTTTTTTTTTTTATAGATTTTTTTTTATAGAAATTTTTTTTAAATTTTGTTTTTTTTTTTTTTAGATTTTTTTTTTTTTTTACAGATTTAACAATTGTACATTGCCACATTTGTAAAAAATTGTACAGTTTTTTTTTCTGTAATTTTTTTTACAGTTTTTACATTTTCCTTTTTTTTGTTTCTACTTTTTTTTTTTTTACTTGTATTTGTACATTTGTATAAAAACATTTTTGTACAATTGTAGTTTTTTTAGTTTTTACAATTGTAAATTTTGTTACATTTACAAGTTCTTACAGCTTTAATTTTTTTTCTCTTTTTTAGTTTTTAACTTTTTTTTTTTGTTTCTACTTTAAAAAAAAAATATATATATAATTTGTTTGTTTCTACTTCTCTTTTTTAGTTTTTAACTTTTTTTTTTTGTTTCTACTTTAAAAAAAAAATATATATATAATTTGTTTTGTTTACACTTTTTTTTTATATATTTTTTTTTATATATATTACAGTTTAAAATAGCTGTTCTCTATGAAAGTCCATTTCTGCCACATAAGAAAAAAGAATCATGCATTGGTAAATATAACTGACCTAAAAAGTCATAATTATGACATATTAAGGCGAGAGAAGGCAGGCAAAAACGTAGATTTTCATCCAGTGGTCAGTTTTGAGATTTTGGGCTAGTTTACTCCTTCAATATGTATTCTTTCAAGCTGCTATAAAGAAAACGCTGAAAATATACATTACCATGTTTATTTTATTACATTTTGTTTACTTGCGGCAGTAAGTTTCTCCCGAATTTACCAGGAAGTCAGCATTCCCAGGGACACGCCGAGTCCGTCTGTTCACTGAAGTCTGTCATGTCCGGGATCGTTGTAAAGCTCTGAGTCTCATGCACAACGCTATGTAAACCAAATATGGGCATTTCCTTTCTATCAGTAACCAATCGTGAATGTCCAAAGGGGGATTTAAAGCTAACGATGAAATCTCATTTAGAGCTGTTTAACTCTTTAACTGCCGTTTTCTCAAAATTATTTTTTTGCGTTTTTTTGTCATTCTCCAGTAGAAACATCTCAGCCTATGTAGCACCTCTGTACACCAAACTTTCCAGTTATACACTTAGTATTATTCTAAAGATCTGTTCAGAGGGATTTGTTAATAAATCATTCCTGGCCTGATTTATGTGACATTTTAATTTAAAAAAAAATGTCGAAAATCGATATTTTAAGGCTATGGACAGTATATTTTGATTTCCTAGGTAATGAAAGCATATATCCTGAAATCCCTCTGAACATCTTTTTTCATCTTGTGTGTAATCAAAATGAAAAAATAATATTGCGTCTGGCTTTATCATATTTTCAGATATATCTACTGAAAAAATATGCAAAATTGCACATATTTAATGAGATAATACCTAATTTGCATAATTAAACATAAACATTTCAAAAACTTGTAAAACATTTTTTTATGAACTTGTGTAAGTAATGAACTGAGGAAGTTTCATGGTGATATCTATTATTTTAAAATTTTACCCTATTCACCTGTAGTGTCTCGCCTTAAGT
>FLSR01000598.1:24498-39974 GCA_900092035.1 Leuciscus waleckii
CTGTGATCAAAGCTGAATTTTCAGCATCATTACTCCAGTCTTCAGTGTCACATGATCCTTCAGAAATCATTCTAATATGATGATTTGATGCTAAAAAAACATTTATGATTATCATCAATGTATTATTAATGAAAATGGGTTCATATATGTCGATGAACGACAGGGAATCTCGCTAGAGAGCCAATCTACTGCGAGTGAAACTAAACGAGCCAATGCACATTGGCGTGCAATCCTTTGCAACAGCTGCTCTGCCTCGCATATATGCGTATATGCGAGGCAGAGCAGCTGTTGCAAATGATTGCACGCAAATGTGCATTGGCTCGTTTAGTTACCGGCTTGGTAACTCCCCCCTCGCTACCCTCGATGGCGGGCCACTAAGGGCTACTGAAAAGACGTACTGGTCCGTACAGACAACATTGAGACCGTTGCGTACATCAACCATCAAGGTGGTCTACGCTCCCGTCGCATGTTGCAACTCGCCCGCCATCTCCTCCTTTGGAGTCAGAAGCATCTGGGGTCGCTTCATGCTGTTCATATTCCTGTCCTCAACCGTGCAGCCGGCGAGCTTTCCCAACTGTCTCCACTCACAGGAGAGGAGTGAAACGATCTGGCATCGTGTCGGAGCTGCACAGGTAGACCTGTTTGCCTCTCCAGAAACCACCCATTGCCAGTTGTTTTACTCTCTGACTGAGGGAACTCTCGGTTCAGATGCACTGGCGCACAGCTGGCCCCGGGGCCTACGCAAGTGTGCATTTCCCCCAGTGAGCCTACTAGCACAGACATTGTGTAAGGTCAGGGAGGACGAGGAGCTGGTCCTGCTGGTAGTGCCTTATTGGCCCACCCGGACCTGGTTCCCAGAACTGATGCTCCTCGTGACAGCCCTCCGTGGCCCATTCTCTGAAGAAGGACATACTTTCTCAAAGATGGGGCACCCACGTCCAGATCTTTGGAGACTACATGTGTGGTCCCTGGACGGGAAGCGGAGGTTCTTGGTGAACACCATCACTTCAGCACGAGCACAGTCTATGAGACCGGTTTACACCTTGAAGTGGAACCTATTCGTCGAATGGTGTGAAGACCCCCGAACATGCTCGATCAGAGCCGTGCTTTCCTTCTTGCAGCAGGGGTTGGAGCGAAGGCTGTCTCCCTCCACCCTGAAAGTCTGTGCTGCCGACATCTCAGACCACCACAACTTGGTGGAGGGTAAGTCAGTTGGGAAGCATGACCTGGTCATCAGGTTCCTTAGTGGGGCGAGGAGATTAAATTCACCCTTTCTTTACCCTCTTGGGATTTGTTTCTGGTGCTCTGAGCACTCCAGAATGTCCCATTTGAGCCTTTGCGATCAGAAGACTTGAAATTGCTCCTGGCCTCCACTAAGAGGGTAGGGGACCTGCAGGCTTTTTCGGTCGACGAATCGTGCCTAGAGTTCGGGCCGGGTGATTCTCAGGTTACACGCCGACCCGGATATGTGCCCAAGGTTCCCACCACTCCCTTCAGAGACCAGGTAGTGAACCTGCAAGTGCTGCCCCTTGAGGAGGCAGACCCAGCCCTGGCTTTGCTCTGTCCCGTTCGCACTCTGCGATGGTACGTCAGACCAACTCTATTACGGAGGCCGGCAGAAGGGAAAGTCTGTCTCCAAGCAGAGGTTGGCCCACTGGTTAGTGGACGCCATCGCCCTGGCTTACCAAGCACAGGACGTGCCCTGCCCGCTCAGGTTGCGAGCACACTCCACTAGGAGTACTGCATCCTCCTGGGATGTTCTCTCTGACAGATATCTGTAGAGCTGGGTGACACCTTACACGTTCGCTAGATCCTATAGCCTACGTGTAGAGCCCGGTCTCCTGTGTTCTCTCCTCAGACGGGTAGAAGACACTGAGTGCACCCGGCTTGTGTCGGCTTGCGCGCTAAGACATGCGCATAGCTCCAGAGAGTTCCTACGGGTAAACCCTGTGAGTCCTCCGTCACCATCAGATATTCCGTTGAATCCTTGAGATTTAGGCTGGGTGCCATATGTGTGACCCTACGGGGATCCCGTATGTGTAACTAAACGGAAGCGCGTGTCTTTTCCTATACAGTACTTCAGTATAGAACAGCTCCGGGAAGAGTGTGGCTTCCGCAGCATTCTCCTTCCTAACGGAAAGGGCAAGCTTTCCCAGTGTTATCCAATAATCTCACTGTTTGGGTTACTCAAGAACAACAGTGACTGATGTTATGTTGTCTGTGTTATGGTGGTGTTTTACACCATGGGTCTGAGGGAAACAGAATTTCAATCCTCTGTATGTCCTGTACATGTAGCAGAATTGACAGTAAACTTGAACACTGTGACACAGGGCACTGGAAGAGGGCAGCTGTGGCGCTTTGGTAGGGATTCCTTCAGTCGTCGTTGACGTACGTTGAGAGTGTACGGGTGAAAGGGAACCTGAAAAATTAAATGCATCGCAGTTTCAACACAAAAATTAAGCTGGTTTCAACATTGATAATGATCATAAATATTTCTTAAGTATCAAATCATCATATTAGAATGATTTCTGAAGGATCATGTGACACTGAAGACTGGAGTAATGTACTTCGTTCATCAACGTACTTCAGGGAACGAGGGTTGCATACGTAACAGAGACGAATCTTCGATGAATAGAAAGTTCAAAAGAACAGCGTTTATTTGACATAGAATCTTCTGTAACATTATAAATGTCTTTCCTGTGTGTGTGTGTGTGTGTGTGTGTGTGTGTGTGTGTGTGTAGCGAGTGCTAGCGCTCAGTTGCTGGAACAGACGGCCAGGCTGAATTCTCTCAGCGACGCGCTGGACAAGCTGAAGGTCAGTGTGTTGGTGTGTGTGATGATCACCCACAGGTGTGTGTCAGCGCTTCCCTCATCGTGTGTGTGTGTGTGTTTCAGGCTGAAGTGTCGCAGCACGTGGTGTCTAGCGGCCCGGAGCGCGTTGCCGTCAGACTTCGCCACCTTCCCGTCACCCTCGTTTGTCAAGGTCAGAGCGCTCACACACACCACACACATCAGTGTGTGAACCTTCCCATGATCCTCTCTCATTAACCTTCCCATGATCCTCTCTCATTAACCTTCCCATGATCCTCTCATTAACCTTCCTATGATCCTCTCTCAGGCGAAAGAGGAGCAGAAGAGCGGCTCGCTGCTGGTGGGGAAGGTGATGATCCCCTGTGCTCGCGGTCAGGAGCAAACACACTCCCTTGTGCTGTCCCAGCATCAGCTGCAGTGTGTGCACCGCCTCCTCATGACATAAACACACACACACACCCCGCCTCCTCATGACATAAACACACACACACACACACACACACACACACACACACGCACACCACCTCCTCATGACATAAACACAGGCTCAGCCAATCACACGCTCACGCCACCTCAGGAACCAATCAGGCTCTCAGGCTGACCGAGCCAAAGATCGACTCCTCAAGAAGCCATTCAAACCAGAGTTGCGTTTCTCCTGTGTTTTTCATTAAGGAACCCAGATGAATAAATTAAAAAAGTAATAGCGACTTTTTATCTCACAAGATAAACTTCTGCTTTTTGAGTGGCAGAAACGAGCTTCCAGATGAACCCCTGTCATCAAACACCCTGATCTTAATGAACCCCTGTCATCAAACACCCTGATCTTAATGAACCCCTGTCATCAAACACCCTGATCTTAAAGCTTGCAATGTTTTTGCATCCATGCTTCGTTTTCCTGTTTACTCTAATGATTTATAAACTGGTCTCACATTTCACGTGTGTTTGTCATGTTTAGAATGAAGGCTTGATTGGGTGAAGAGGTTAATATAGTCACACTAGTGAAGCTCACTCCTGATACTGTAGGACACCAGGAAGAAGGTAATGCTAGTTTAGGAACACTCGTAGCGCTTGGTTAGAGATCCATGACGAACACACTCAGAAGTGTGTTCCTCACTATAACATGATCTCTGGTGATTTACATGTATTCACTGCTTCAATGTTTTTAATAGTTTATGCATATTTCATGTTTCTTGATGGAGATGACTGCAATAAAGATGGGAAAATTGTATTTTAGTGTTTGACTCTTTTTCCACACTCGTTATCTCTTTCCCTGCCGGTATTTTGTGTAAAACGTTTCCATCCAGCGGCAGCATTTCTGATCATTTTTACAAAAGTTTCAGGGTGCCCAGAATATTTTGAATATCTGAACATTCAATGTGTCTGAGAGAGCTCATAGCGTCATTAAAGACACCTGACTAACCCAGGTCACTCTCTAGTGTTAGCTCTCTTGTTCATCTCGTTCATCAAAATGAACAAATCTTGGCGGGGAAAAGTGGCTTTAAATGTTATACTTTTAACAGTCAAATTCCCCGAGCACATCCACCTACGCAATCTCCATCATATTCTGAATTAAGAAATCATTATAATGCAGTCAAAAGTAACTGACAGGGAACACAAATAATTACTTTACCTTCCGAGACTTTGGTTCAGTTGTCAGAGTCGTTCACGAATGACCCATCACTACAAACCAGAACCCGGACAAATCGCTTCTAAAACAGTTTTTATCCGATATCTGTACAAGCTCTAAATGCCACAGAACATAAAAGCTTATTATTATTTTATTTTTTTATGCACTGTTTACATTTACATTCCGTACAATTTGTTTACATTAGTTTATATTTATATTTTTTTGGGATGTGTGTATGTATGTGCACTTTTCGGATGAGAGATTAAGGGTCTGTTTTTACACACGACACCGTTTTCAATTAAAAACGTAAAACTTTTTATGCGTTTTGGCCGTTTTTTTAAACACTTATAAAACTTTTGAAAACGGGTTTCAAAGTGCAAGTTTCTGAAAACGGTCTCCGTGTAAACAACAACAACTCAAATCTCTGAAGATGATTGACGTCATGCACGTGTATTACGTGTTCAGTCTGTAGTGTTTCATCGCCATCTACTGGCCTGGCAGCAGAACACAGGGGTTTTAGTCTTTTCGTGGATCCGGATGGTTTTACAGTGGTGTCTGTACGCGGGAAACTCACAGGAAAAACTTCTCAAGCATATCGTTATAGAGGACTATTATTACAATATTAGAAATCTAATATTCAAGCTGTTTTCTCATTTTTCTACTCTTATTATTAAAGGTACAATATGTAACTTTTTTGCTTTAAAAATAGCAAAAATCACTATATCTATGTTATATATATTTTTTTTAGTTGTGTACTTACATTATCCCGACTGTTTCCAACAACTTTCAAACCAGGAGAAATTTGTAATTTAATTCGAGAAACGTCCCGTTTCTTTATTTCCGTTTTGTCGCCGTCAATGGCGTCATATCCGCGTTGTCCCTGGTTTCCGCTCTGCCATGGCAACCAGAGCTATGAACCAGAGCCCTCTGATAGTAACCAAAGCGACGGACGGTAGTTCGCAATGTCTATTTGCACGCTGTTGTTGTTTCGTTCAAACATTATGGACCATGGCAAGCAGACTTTGGATACAAAAGGAGAACTAAAACGAGAATCAATATCAGCGCGGTATTTTCGAGATGCCGAGAGCTCCCATAGACAGTATAACGAGAGCTCCACGTCCGAGACTTCGACAACTCCTACATGTACTTTATTAAACAGGTGAGCACATTTACATAAAACTAATCAATGTTATATAGCTCAACATGATGAAATGTTAGAATATGATCTGTATGTTATTCTAATGTTGATCTAGCTAGTTTACTGCTAGTCTCATACAGACAAACTAACACATACATTTCAACACATTCAAATGCAGTTTAGTGTGATAGTGTAATGTTAGACCAAGTGAAACAGCGCTGCGTTACCTCACAAGTTTAATTTGTCTAATAAACTGACCTGTGAGTAGTAATTCTGCACTTGAGTGTAGTTCGGTAGAATGAGATGTCCATATTCCTTTTATATCCGCGGGACTCGCGTCGCGTGTGGAGCTGATAGCTGTCTCTTAGCAATCCCGAACTGCTTCATATCACAGTCATGATAAAACCATGATGTATTCAGTCATCCATAACATTATTAGATCGGTCGGCTTGACGTTGACGACAAGATCCATAATTCTTAGCATCAAACTACTTTGTTATTGTAAGAGGTTAGCGACCCCTAGCAGCGGAAGAAAATTACATAGTGTACGTTTAAATAAATAAAAAACGACTGAACGATTTTTTTAAACTGGATATTTGCAGTCTTAATTCAGGACCAAAAAAAAAAACTAAAAAAACAGCTGTTTGAAAATACACGTCTATAAAATTCAGCCATAAAAACATTTAATTAGTTACATTTCAAATGTTCAATATTCGTTTAAAGAAATCAAATTCAGAACTATTTTTGTCTTTCAAAACTGGGTTTTATTTAGTTCTCGTCTCGTTTTCGTCTGTGAAAAAATGTCGTTGACGAAAACAATGACGAAAATTATTCGTCAATGAAATGAACACTGACGTAACCGAAGCGTTTTAAAGGGGTCATGAGATGCTCATTTTCCACAAGTTGATGTGATTCTTTACGGTCTTTATGTAAAGTCTGTAACATACTTTGATTAAAATTCCTCAATGGTTAAACAACACGCTTACCTCCTCAAACACAGCTTTGCTCACAGCGACCCGTTCCAGTGCGTGTCTCTTTAAATGCTAATGAGCAACTGCTATGCAAACACCTTATAAAAGTGAACTTAGCATCCGATGATCCCTTTAAAGAGAAAACACTCAGCAATGGTGTCGACTTATGAATTTACACATGGTTTGTCTTAAAGCGTATTAAAAACACCACATAGACACATAAACAACATTAAACGCTGGATTTACACCACAGGGACTTTAGGATAACCCAGATCACACTGCTGTAACGCTACAGCTGACCGTCAGAAAGACAACGCAAGAAAATACTGAAAGATAAAACATTTATTTTACCTTTTTTTTAAACGATTAAAGTGCTTTTGATTGACATGAACCGTAGTTGAATTAAATGAGCAAATCATAAAGAGCAGCATCAGCATTTAAAAGGAAACGTGCAAACAGATGTTTACGTTAAAAAAGCATTGAAAATCCTTCAAATGCGATTAAAACACGTTAAAGACTAAAGAATCCGCTGAAGAAGTCGAGGTTCTCCTCTTCAATCTCGACGTCATCGCAGAACGGAGGAGGGATGAACTGCTCCGGGTCCTCGATCCCTGTCACGGCGTTAAAGTAGCTGGAAAACACACGTTTATTACTGTTAATGTGCTGTTATTACCGTCTCTGTGTGTGTGTGTGTGTGTGTGTGTGTGTGTGTGCTCTGCCTGTAAAAGAGATTTTAATCTCAGTGAGTTTTCCTCTCCTGGTTGAACTATGACGAAGGCTAGAGGAAACTGATGCACCGAAACATCGGCTGATTAGTTGTGTTTGTGTGTATGATGTGAAAGTGTGTCTTACGTGGTGACGATCCAGCCGGACTGTGGCGTGTAGTAAAGCGTGGACACCGGGATACAGCCGAACTCCGTCACCGTGGCCATGTATTTACCTGGAGACAACAAGCACTGTTAAAGGTGAAGCTCTGTGGTGTGAAACACTCTTTACTGAAGCGCATCCCTGAGGAACTGAGGAGGAACCGAGGATGAGACGGGATTTACTGGGCAGGAAAAGGTTCACATCTGCATTTTTGTTTCAGTTTTTATGGTCACATGAACTAATAATGAAAAATACTTTATTACTGTGTATTAATCTCAGCTAATGTTAATTTCAACATTCACTAATCCATAGTTCAAATCAAAAGCTGCATCTGTTAATATTATTTAATGGACCTGAAATCAAGTTGTATTTTATTAACTAACACATCTTTTTTTTTTTTTTTTTTATCCACATTTTTTTTTTTCTTTTTTTTTTCCCTTCAAAAACTGCCCAAAATCTGAGAGGAAGTTCAAAATAGCTGACTTCCTGTTGTGTTTAGGGCTATGCTCCAAGAGACTTTTTTGTAGGTATTGGGTCGTTACATGTATGTACCAAATTTCATATCTGTACGTGAAACGTAGAGCCGGGGCAAAATGTGGGGGCAATAATTTACCGAATTTGCCACACCCAATTTTGAAAACCATATCACACGTACATTTTCACCACTTCTGAAGCGTGTGCAAAGTTTCATGAGTTTTCGTGCATGTTTAGGCCCTCTAAAAAGCGATTCACTTTGGAGAAGAAGAAGAAGAAGAATAAACGGAGCAAAAACAATAGGGTCCTCTCACCATCGGTGCTCGGGCCCTAAATACATAAGTTATTACAGAAGAGGATTAGGGCCAAGTAATAATAAAAAAATAAAACCATCTCGAGATTAAAGTCATTATAATGCGAAATTAAACTCGTTAAATTTCAAGAGAAAAAAGTCGAAATACAATCGTGAGAATAAACTCATAAAATTTCGAGAATAAAGTCGTTGTGTTTCGAGAAAAAAAGTCGAAATCATCATTGTGTTTCACTCTTAAAAATAAAGCTTCTTTACTGGCATCGATGTTTCATTGTTTTCTCAGTGTGAAGAATGCTTTAATAATCTAAAGAATCTTTTTCACTGTAAATGTGCCCGTGTGACTGGTTGTGTGGTCCAGGGTCACATACTTATGCACTTAATATAAACACCCTGCGATTGTACTTTTAGTCTACTAAATTTGTGTATTTAAAGTCTGCTAAACTGGAAGTAATTTTGTACTGAATGTACTTTAGTTATCCAGAAACAGTGTCAGCTTTCGCGTGTGTGTGTGTGTGTGTGTGTGTGTGCGTGTGCGTGACAGGGTCACATGTGGATGTGAAAGCGTTCTCCTGACTCTCTAACGGGACTGAGCTTCACCTGCGGCTCCGGAACGTCTCCGGTCCAGGGTTGACCAGCAGCCCTTCTCCCGGCGCCGACGAGCCTCCCAGAACCACCTGGGCCAGCCATGAGGCGTTACGAGGGATGTGGGACGGGTGGAAGGCGGAGTGGAGAGGATTCTTCTGACAGGTTCTGTTCTTGTAGTCCATGGAGTACACCACATGCTGAGCACACACACACACACACACACACACACACACGTCACCACGGTCCATCAGATGCTTTCCCAGACAGCAACACTGTGTCGGCCCACATCTGGAACACGCGGATTCCACACGGCCGGATCCGGGTCGACACTGTTGCTGAAGTGGACTCATAATCAACACTGAACTGAATAATAACACTGTCTTTATTATTATTATAATAATTAAGTTAAAGTTAGGTATGAAAAATGAATATGTATTTAAAAAATAAGTGATAAATAACAATAATAATCATGAAGTTAAATAAATAAAAAGTAAGGAAAAAATATTTATGACTGTATTTAATCTATTAAACATTTGTACAAATAAAATCAGAAACGACACTGTCTTCTGTGTCTCATGTCAGATGTTTGATCACTGATTCTGTGTGAAATCAAGACTGGACACACACACACACACACACACACACACTCTAACTGTCCTTCTCATCGCTCCAGATCAACTATAACTGTGTGTGTCGGTTCAGTTTACATCTGCTGAATTTAGCCAATTTTTATTTAGACACTTTGACTTTCCACTGAGTGAAATATTGACAGAGAACTTGACAGAGCATTTTTAGGATTTTCCAGATCATCATTCTCCCCTAACACTGATCCTGTGTAGAGACGTTCCCACACAGCAAGAGTCCAGGACACGCTTTTACTGCTTTCTATTATTATTATCTATCATTGTATTCTTTTATGTAACGTCATGATTATTATTGTTTTTATTTATCATTATATATTTATATTTTATTTTATCATTTATGTTTTTATCATTTTATTTTTTTCCTTAATTTTTATTTCTTATTTAACTTCATGATTATTATTATTTATAATTTAATTTTTAATGAATTTTTCATACCAAATTTTTTATTGCTTATTTACCTTAATTATTATTATTATTATTTATCATTTTATTTTTAAAAAATGTTTAAATACATTTTAAATAATTTTTATGATCATCAATAAATGACATCAATAAAATGATCAATAAAAATAATAATAATCATGAAGATTATTATTATTTTTATTTATCATTTTATTATTTTGATCAGCATTCTCCCCTAAAAGTGTTCGGCCAGACCAAACCGTGAGTTGTAGACACGTGACCCAAACAGCAACCCAGTGTCGGCCCAGATCCAGCCCACATCCGGTCCTCATGGACTCCACATCTGGGCCGACCCTGTTGCTGTCTGGGAAACTTTTGAGGGCTGCTAGTCTTCACTCGGCCTGACGGGGGCGCTACAGCGGGGAAACTACAAACCCGCTCATAACTCCTAAACTGTGTATCTTTTCATTTTACGAAAAACCTACTTTTGCAAACTAGATTTTTCAACCGATTGGAACCAAACCAGTGCAGACAATTTCTCTGGACTCTGAATATCAATAATTATCAACAAAAAACAAAGTGTTTTTATGTATGAGACGGGACGCAAAAAAGTTAGAAATGGGCGTGGCCACTCTTACTAAACTGGCTGTAACTCTTGAACGGAATAAGATCATTTCACCAAACTTGGTACACGTGTGTACAGGCTCGCTCTGTGGTCGCGTGAGAAAGGACGCGACGACTGGCCAGTTGGTGGCGCTATAACAGGAAAAAAACCCACAAAATTGGCAATAGCTACGCAACAGTAAGTCAGACTGACTTGAAAACTGCCATGCGGTGTCTCATTAAAAAAACATGTATTTCCTATGGTAAATTGCCTATATTGGCTGTAAATGGTCTGGTCTGGGTCCATCTATGATGCAAGCTTGCATAATTAAACATAATACCATTTTCCGCATGTGCTTAAAGGCTTTAAAGCGATATATATCTCTATAGATCTAAAATACGTGAACACACAAACTCTGTCTCTGAATGTGATCTTCTGCCAGTATATTAAAGCTGTACTCAGTGAGGACGTGGAGTAAATCATTTGTGGCCGGTTTCTGTTCCTGTAGGGCTGATATTTCACAGGTTTGTGTTTCAGTACGTGTGCAGGAGAAATGATGCCAGTTCCTCAGTGCAGTTTCACATTGTGATTGTGGTTCACCTCTCGAAACAGGAACAACATGTTCAGATGGAACGATTCGCTCTCATGGGTTCCAAACTCCCACACACGGATGCGCTGACCAATGGCATCGTAGCGATATTTAGCAAACGCCCAATCCTGACCTTCCCGAGCGCTCTGAAACACACACAAAATACAGTAAAAACAGTGAAATAAGATTCCACTGTAAATCAGATGTTCTCTATGTGAATATACAGTAAAGTGTAATTTATTCCTGTGATCAAAGCTGAATGTTCAGCATCATTACTCCAGTCTTCAGTGTCACATGATCCTTCACAAATCACTCTAATATGATGAAACATTTATGATTATTATCAGTGTTGAAAACAGTTCATATTTTTGTGAAAACTGAGGCATTTTATTTCTCAGGATTCTTTGATGAATAGAAAATCTTAAAAAAACTGAATTTATTGGAAACAGATTTTTATAGAAACACTAGAAATATATGTGAATATATGAGTAACTTAGAGAAAAGCTTCAGTGAGTTATACAGAACACAACGATTCTATATAAGAAATATCTTGCATGATTGTGCAATAATTTCATATTTAATAGGTTATTTTATTTTATTTCTAGTGATAAAGTATGCTGTTTAATTCATCAAATGAAATAGTTAACACTAAATCCATCAAATGATCCCATGATGGAAGCAATAAAAGCTTCTGTATTTGAAGCGTCTGGGCTTTTCTTATGAGAGTTGACTGAGTCAATAATATGTTAGAATCATCATAATCATAATCAGTGAATGTGTAATAACTCACCACGCTCATACTGCCGGACAGCGCGGCGGAGTGTCTGTTAAAGCAACATACAGCATTAATAACTCATGTGAATCTGCTTTATGGTTCCTATCATTCATGAGGGAATGAGATCAGATTACAGACGCGTTTGTAAACCCGACTAAACGTCCAATCATACGGCGACGGTTTCTGCACGTTACTGTCTTTACTTTTACACAACACAACAAGATTAGATGAAATACATTTCCTCATCTGTATTACCTCGTTATTTCATCTGACTCCATAAATGAAAAAGGTTTTAATGATATCTGAGCATCATAAAAAGTGAGGAAATGTTTGATTATTCTTTTTAACTCTTTAAGTATGTTTACTCGCTCAGATTAGGAAGTTATGTCTCTCAGAGGTGTGAATGTGATCGTGAGAGACCCGAGTTAAACAGAAGACGCGAGTTCTGTCTCACGATCACATTCACACGGAATTGTTATATATATCTGAGATCGGTCACATTCACGCTTACACAATCAAAGATACTCTGGTAAATCCCCCGTGGTTTCGCATACACTTGAACTTAACGTAACGTTTACTTAAGTAGAGTTATGGCCACTACTACACCAACATTACTTCTCTCATTATAGCTTTGTATTGGCCAAGCCGTGGTTTACGTACACTTATCTAAAGTAACCAAATATTAGTCGTCACGCTTACACAATCAAAGATACTCTGGTAAATCCCCCGTGGTTTCGCATACACTTGAACTTAACGTAACGTTTACTTCAGTAGAGCTATGGCCACTACTACACCAACATTACTTCTCTCATTATAGCTTTGGATTGGCCAAGCCGTGGTTTACGTACACTTATCTAAAGTAACATTAAATTAAATTAAAACAGAGGTAAGACACACACAGACTTAGGTTTGGTCAAGCAGCATCTAAACGGATATTCAGTTCTTGTCTTTGCAAAACACGTACACTTGAATTAATGCCAAATATTAGTCATCACTGACGCAAAACTTGCGGGAACATACGAATCTGTTTAATCTACTGGAGAAAACTATTTCAGAGTAGTCAGACTAAATTAAATGTAACAATTATTATATCAGGTACATGTATCATGTCAATTTCATAATCAGTTCAAATATAATAAATACACAACATCAAATGCTCTATAAGATAGGATGTGAACCCGACGGGCAAGCCTCTTCATCATCTCACTAAATACACTAAAACCTCTTTTCAAATGTAAACATGAGTTCACAGCGGGAATTTGCATTAAAGGTACAATATGTATGATTTTTGTAATAAAATATCCAGAAATCACATGCACAATGTGATATATTTCCTGCAGTTGTGTACTTACAATATCCCAAAAGTTCCCAAAGGTTTTTAATTTCAAAGAAATTCCAGTTTTAAATAATGGCTCGTCCCTGTTCACTTGTGGCCTGTCAATCCCTGGTTTCCGCTCGTACTGCCGTAGTAACCATGGTAACAGACGTGGACAACTGCGTTACGTCTAGCGGCACGCTCACGCTGTTGTTGTTTCGTTCAGACATTATGGATCATGGCAAGCAGACTTTGGGACAAAAGGAGAACTAAAACGATGATCAATATCAGCGTGGCGTTTTCAAGATGCTGAGAGCTAGCGTCCGCGGCTAACTTCCACTTGACACTGGGGGCAGAGGTTGATTTACATGGAATCATTCGCTAACGATGGGAATTTGCATTGAGTTTACACCTTTGAGAACTGGAAGACACACCCTCCTCTGTGCGCCAGTTCTCTCTTAACTCTTAAATACCTTATTACCTTTTGGTTTACTTCATTGGGAATGAGACCTTTGTACCAGTCGCACTGAGACATGTCAAATGATACCAAACATCTGTGATACTGTATGATAATTATTCACATTAAACCATATAGATTCTTGGGTGAATGTCGGTGATCTCAGCATGAGCGAGAGGGAGTGGGGGAAGAGGGAAAGAGGTGATTCTGAGGTGAGACTTGCGTCTCGATAGCGCACAAGACTGAGCTCAAATGTGTATTTCCTCTGTTCTCTCAGAGAGTTTCCCTCTCTTCCAGTTCTTCCAGTTGACAGTTTAAATGCTCAATCATTCTCAGTGGGATTTTGATTAATAACCTACATTTAAATATTCATGTCAAACTGCATGACCATTTAAATTACCTAAATTAAATGAATTGCAAATAAATAAATATAATAAATACATTTGTTTTAAGCATAACCCTCACTGAATTCAGTTTAACTTATGATATAGACATAAAATAAATTTGAAATAGTGACCTGCGTTCTTTTGACAAATAGAAATAATTGAATCTCTTAATTATAGTAATTTTAACACGGTCTTAACAAACAACAACAGGGTTATTATTGTTAACTAGCACTAAAACTGTACAGGGGGGAAATCATTGAAGTAAAAAAAACATTAAATGCCATAAAATAAATGATAAAAGAATTAATATTATTATTAAACTTTTTTCAGCAACGTTTCTCTATTATTTAATTTTTTTTAGTACTAAAATGACTCAAACTAAATAAACTACAAATAATAACTAAAACTTAATCAAAACTATAGACATTTAAAAACAGTAACACTTTACAATAAGGTTCCATTGCGTAATGTTAATTAAAGCATTAATAAAATACAAATAATGAGCAACACATTTCTGTTACAGTATTTGTTCATCTTTATTAAGGTTATAAAAAAAAAAAAACTGTTCATTGTTAGTTTATCAGTTCAGGTCCATTATATAATATTAACAGATAGGCTACTTTTGATTTTAATAATGCATTAGTAAATGGTGAGATTAATTAACTGAGATCAATAAATGCTTTAGAGAAATTAATAAATATTTAATACATAAATAAATAATTGTTATTTCAACTAATGTTAAGAAATGAAACCTTATTGCAAAGTGTTTGTTTTTTCTTCAGACATGTACCATGGTATACTCTTCAGAGCACCTGTGATCCGCGGAAATAAGATGATCCATGAATATAACGATCACGCAGTAGCATGTTATTATGATTATGCAGATGATTATTACAGTACAGATCTGAGTAACACACTTACGGCATCGCCTCGGTCTCTGAGCGAACAGCTTCCGGTCCAGATGAGCAGCAGACCAGAGAGAGAAGAAGAAGAGACTTCATGACGTTCATGATGAACCAGAACCTTCAGTGTGTGTGTGTGTGTGTGTGTGTGACCTTCAGTCGCGAGGCTCTTGGTATAAACACACTCCTGAACTTCCTCATTCACTGACACTCTCGCTCAGAGTTCAGTCCGGAGTCCAGTCGCCGGGTGACAGTATAAACCGGTAGAAACACACTCCTGATCCTGAACTTCCTCAGAACAAACACACTCCTGATCCTGAACTTCCTCCTTCTCTCTCAGTTCAGAGTCCGGAATCCAGTCGCCGGGTTTTCCCTGTCAGCGTGTTTACATTACAAACACAATCCACGAGTTTTAACCTGTGATTACTGGACCAGGATTATTTAATTTGATATTAGATATACTTCTATAACTAATAACTAGAATAATGTTTATATCTAGATTTAAAATAAAATAAAATACTTTTCAGAATACCTGTGTGTACACACACACACACACACACACACACACACACACACACACACACACACACACACACACACACACACACACACACAC
>FLSR01000598.1:40204-82605 GCA_900092035.1 Leuciscus waleckii
CTCTCTCCCTCACCCTCGCGCTCTCGATCTATGTGTAGGTAGAGAGAGAGAGAGAGAGAGAGAGAGAGAGAGAGAGAGAGAGAGAGAGTATCTTGTGTTCGTGTGTGTGTGTGTGTGTGTGTGTTCTGAATCTCTGGAATGGAGTTCTTCTGGTTTCAGTCACATGATGCATTAATGATGTCACTGTCATAGGACTCTGTTATTGAGAGGGACCCACATATTTCACAATGTGGAACTGGATTTATTGAGTGTAAAGGTTGTTGTGGTCTGACTGGTGATAGTCAGTTCCTCATTTCTCATACAGAATCAACATTGTAATTCCCTATATATTACAATAAATAAAACACATTTTTCTTTTATATTTGGGTGAATTCAGGTATTCAGAATTTGAGTTAGTCTCATATTTGATGAAGTTTGCATCATTGATCATGACTGTTTATCACTGCTTTGAAAAGCATGATTAATGATGTTATTATCGTGTATGTGGTGTAATGGTGTGAGTCGGGCGGCTCGGCAGATCTCGTTGCAGTCGTCTCCGTGCTGATATTTGATGAAGTCGTTGATTCCCCTCTGCTGGTTGTTGCTGGATTTGGCCTTTCTGAGCGAGTGAATCTGAGGGTCGGTCAAGTACGTCAAACCTTTCCCGCTGGCCGTGCTCCATCCTGAGGAGAAAACGGGAACATTTTTCAAACACTCTTAAAGATGTTGTTTTCAGGCTCTACTAGAACAGGGTTTCCTGCTTGAATGTTGATTATTCTCCTCATATTCTCCATCGTTGCGGCTCCTCTCTTCCCAGTCTGTCAGTAACGCTCTTTACTTCCTGTCTCTATGAAGCCCCTCCTTCTGAAAAGCACACTGTGCTCTGATTGGTCGGCTGGGGCAGTGTGTTGTGATTGGTCGAGCGCTTCGAGTGTGTTTGGGAAATGTCCCGCCCCTTTCCATAACCGCCAGTTTCATACACTACTAACTCAACCAGGCCCCGCCCCTTTATTCTGAGTAAGAAATATTATAATGAGGAATATTGTGACGTGTTCATTCCCGGAAGAAACTCAAGATACAATGGAGGTTTTTTGGGGTTAACATAAGTTTTTCAGGGTTAACATAAGTTTTTCAGGGTTAACATAAATAAGGTTTTTCAGGGTTAACATAAATAAGGTTTTTCAGGGTTAACATAAATAAGGTTTTTCAGGGTTAACATAAATAAGGTTTTTCAGGGTTAAAATAAATACGTTTTTTTTAGGGTTAACATAAATAAGTTTTTTTTAGGGTTAACATAAATAAGGTTTTTAGGGTTAAAATAAATAAGGTTTTTTCAGGGTTAAAATAAATAAGGTTTTTTTAGGGTTAACATAAATAAGTTTTTTCAGGGTTAAAATAAATAAAGTTTTTCAGGGTTAACATAAATAAGGTTTTTTCAGGGTTAAAATAAATAGGTTTTTCAGGGTTAACATAAATAAGGTTTTTCAGGGTTAACATAAATAAGGTTTTTCAGGGTTAACATAAATAAGGTTTTTCAGGGTTAACATAAATAAGGCAGCAAAACTTAACTTAAAACCGAGACTTTCAATCGGAAAAGAAAAAGGAAAACTCAGAAAAGAAAGAAAATTGAGACGAGAGTAGTAAGATGGCTTGAATAAAGCTGTTGAACCCGTTCTTCTGATCTTAATTTGGGTTCGTTGTCTCTTCGTGTCTACATGGTTACGAGTCTGTCTTAGATCTTCATCTCCCGCTGCATTTTTGTTCTGCTCTCAACATCACCCTCTATCCTCTGATCTCCCGTGAGAACCGAAGCCAGCAGTTCTCTTCCCGGGACTCCGGCCGCTTCCTGCGTTACGCTGTCCAAGAGGAGGATTTACGTTTCATTAATACGAGTCCAGTCTGCTGGCAGTTTATGTTCTACATTTCATATAATCTGAAGATTTCTGTTCTTTACTGATTTACCTGTGGACAGCTTCCTGATTTCATTAAAGACTGTATATTGCTGCATATCGCATTTGGGTCCTCTCTCACACATACCTGACACAACGTGCTAACTTGACATTTTTATAATTTTTTTCCCACAGCAATCTTAGTTTGACATGGAACAGGCAGCAGATTAGATTGGTTTGCTGTACGGCTCGAGAAGACTTTCTAGCATGTAATATAACAGAAATAGAGAAAGATACAGGAGCTGGGTTCCCGCTTGTTCTGTAAACATTTGAGAAAGTTACTGTTATCATAGAGGGGACCCGACACATATCTCTGAGTGCTGGTATCAGTTGTTTTTGGTTCACCTTGAGCAGATGGAGGAGGGTGTGGAACCTGGTGTTGTGGCAGAGGCCGAAGAGCTCTCGCAGGACGAGCTGGGGCCGCAGGTTTTCATCCCTTTTTTGGTTGATATCTTGGGGCTCACAGCAAAAGAGTGGGATAGTTTAGTTCCAGTATACACCAGTTCCTCCAATTTCTCGGAGAAGCTCAGAAGTGGGGAAGCTGGAGAAAGGAATAACGTGTCTGTTGAAGAGGGGCGTTGCTCTGGTGTTAGCGGAGGCTGTGATGTGTTGTCCTGGTTTTCCTGGTGTTTTCCAGAGAGTTATCCTTGGGTGCTGAAACTTCAAGCAGTTCTCATCTGTCACAGTATGTCTATGGTGAGCTCTGTGGGCAGGGCTCAGCTGAGATTGTGTCCATGAGCAGAGGTTATTGTGGCTGCGTGGTGTTATCATTGTGCTTGTGTCCTTTGTCAACCGCATGTCCATTCAGGTGCTGAAGGGAAGTCCTGTGTTCATTTATACTCTTTCCAGGTGTGCGTGTGACATTCAAGTTGAGTGGATTGGCACGCACTTCTGAAGGATGATGGAGGGAGAAGTAAATGTTGTCCTTTAGCACTCTTGCACCAAGTCAGAGCCATAGAGAGACAGAGTTGCGACACTCCCATAGACCTCCGTTGTAAAAAATGGCGCCGCTTTGTAGCAACAATGGGTTGTACATTAATATTAATATTAGCTCAAATGATCTATAGGGAATTTTAATAATTAATCATGAATATGATTAATATTTTGCATATTACAGTTACATTAATTTATCGCAGCTGAACTAGATTGATATATGAATGATTACCATAACGGGTTATGGTTCGTCATTAATACATCAATAGTCTTATTTCAGCTCGAAGTTATGGGATAACTTTAATGGAATTAATTTAGCTATCAAACAATCTGTTTGTCCAGCAAACATTAAACGTAAGATTAACTTAACTCTCAAGGAAAATTATCCTTCTTACAAACACAAGAAAGAGTATCCCTTCCAGGCCTTGAAAGAAAACAACTCTCTGGGTTTGTAAGATTAGGTTACTTAAATCGTATCAAGATAAAGCATATAGCTAAGATCGAACATTTCAGTGACTTGTAACATGGGCAATTAAAACAGAGTCAATCAAAGCCATATGGAATTTAATAATTGGACTAATACATCGAACTAAGGAATACATCAAACTACACAATATACACACGGATTATATGTCTATGTACACAAAATACAGTTAAACAATACAAGATACCGAATAACAGTGAGAGAGAGAATAAAATGATCAGAATTAGAGAAAGATAGAATGACAGAAAAGGATGAGAGAGAGGATGCGAGAGAGAGAGAAGGATGAGAGATGAGATCGGAAGTGAAAGCAATCAGAGATCGCAGTAGGCTATGGCAAAAATCACAGACAGTAACCCTTGAGAGACAACAAAGAAATCACATTAAAAGTTCAATTCAATAATCGATACTTGCATATGGTTCTCTTTGTATGAGGAAGACACATTTAAACACTTCTTCACAGTTGAATAGATTAACCTACGTATTACTGCACATAAACATTAAACAAAACAAACACAATACCTTGTTCCTGTTCCAGCTAGGTGCTTAATTATCCCCCTTTTTTAAAATAACTTTATACGATTTCAGAGCGACATGAGATTTTCCCCCTTACTTCCGCGGGCGCGTCTCACCTTTTTAGATGCGAAATGAACGTTTCACTTTGGAGGGGGAAATAAAGGACTCATAATATTAACAGAGGAAACTAATAAAATAAAGCTCAGAAGTGATTACCTTATTTACTCTTTACTTAGAGTTGGTTACAAACACTCCATGAAATTCAGTTCTCTATCAGTCAGTCACGTTCGACGTTACATCGGACTGAACTGGCGTATAGGGATCTCGCCTGAGAGCCCAATCACCATCGAGTGGTAACAGAACAAGCCAATACACATGGGCGAAAGAGATTTGCATCGCAAGCCACTTCCCGCTTCCAGTTATATAAGGCAGCGTGCAAACTCACACATTAAGCTTTTGCTTCGGAGCAGAGCAGATGTTGTTTCACTCTGCTCTTCAATCATCGTTCAGTGAGTGAGTTGTTCCTTTGTTGGTGTGACTCTCCTGCCGGGTGCATCCCTGCGGTCCCGTGGGGGACCCAGCATCTCATTCGGCGCTCCAGCAGAGGACCGGATATCGAGTGGAATCCTCCAACCATGTCCAGCGGCTGGATGACTGGGAACGCCGAACGTGACTGATTGATGTTACCTAGTCGTCTGTACACAACGCCTGTACCTCCGCTGAAACGGCCGGGACCCCGTCTCAGCCCCTCAGCAGAAAACTTAATGTCAGAGTTTAACCCAGAAGCGGGGAGTGGCTTGCAATGCAAATCTCACATTGACTTGTTCTGTTACCACTCAAAGGTGATTGGGCTCTAATGCGAGATCGCAATACATCAGTTCAGTCCAACGTAACGTTTCCTACTAATGTTACATTAGTAACCTAGACATTTTCTTTCCTGTGTCTCATGTTGTCTAAAAAACAACATGACCTGTTTATTTAAAAAACAGCTAAATCCAATAGTATCCCGTAGTCTTTTGGACCGTAGGGGCACCACTGAAGACTTGCCAACCAGCTTCTTCCATTCCCCCCGGTTCTCTGCTTTCCGCACTGTGTCACTCAGCTCTAGACCTGTCCGCTCTCTGATGTTGTCTTCCCATCTCTTCCTCTGTCTACCTCTTCGTCTGCTTCCCTGTACTGTGCCTTGTAATATTATGTGGGCAAGTCCTGATGATCTTGTGACGTGCCCGTACCAATTCAGCTTGCGTTTTTTTTACTGAAGATAGGAGGTCTTCATATGACCCAATGGCGCTCTCAATTCGGGCTTTCACTTCTACATTAGTGATGTGATCTCTGTAGGAGATGCCAAGAAGTCTGCGGAAGCATCTCATCTCCACCGCCTGAATCCTTCTCTCAATATCGGCTGTCAACGTCCATGACTCGCATGCGTATAGAAATATTGACATGACCAGGGAACGCATCAACCTGATCTTTGAGCCAATGGCGATGTTACTGTCGTTCCAGATGACCTTCAATTTGGTCATGGCGGCTATGGTCTGTGCTATCCTGGAGAGTATTTCTGGGTTAGATCCTTCGTCTGAAACGATGGCTCCCAGGTACTTAAAGCTGTTAACAGTCTCAAGCTTCTTATTGTTTATCTTGATCTCAGTGCTGATTCCATTGGGGTTGTTGGTCATCAGCTTGGTTTTCTCTGCATTAATCTGCATATTATATGCTGCCGAGGCCTCGTTAAGATGTTTCACAAGATTGACGAGTTCATTTATTTTCTGCAAGAGACACATTTATCGAATGAGGAACATGAAAAACTGAAAAAATTTGGTTTTAAAAATATATTTTTTAGTTCATGTCCAAACCATCGTAAGAGGGGGGTCATTATCTTGATTCCAAAAGGTGTTAATTTTGAGTGTCACAAAGAAGTAAAGGATAAAGAAGGGAGATATGTTATTGTTAAAGGAACAATTAATAATAACGTGGTAACCTTGATAAATGTTTATGCCCCACCGGAAAGCAATAAACAATATTTCAAAGTATTATTTGATATCCTAGCGGAGGAGACGGAGGGGGTTGGTATATGTGGAGGGGACCTAAACATAGTGCTTAACCATGACCTGGATACTACAAGCAATAAAAGAAACAAAAAACATATAACAAAATTCATGAATCACATATGTACAGAAATGGGCCTAATTGATGTCTGGAGGGAATTACACCCATTAGAGAAGGATTATAGTCACTACTCTGCCTCGCATTCTGTGTATTCTAGAATAGACTATTTTCTTTTACAAGAAGAAAGCAGACACGATACAGAATTGTCGTATTGGGGTAGCTGACGTATCGGACCATAGTGCTATTTATCTGAAGATCTCTCTAGGAGAGGAAAAAAGGAACACGCTGTGGAGATTAAATGTAGGAATATTAAATAATAAATCAGGAGTTGAGCAAGTCCGCATAGAAATAAAAAGATACTTAGAGGAAAATAACAATGGAGAAGTAGACCCCTCTATACTATGGGATGCACTAAAAGCAGTGATTCGAGGAAAATTAATAGCTATTACAAGCACTTTAAAAAAAGAAAGGATAGCTCATTATGAGAAACTTATTTCAGAATTAAAACAATTGGAGCTTAAACATAAACATAAATCAAATAAAGAGGTGGTGGCTCAAATGGGAGAATTGAGAAAGGAAATTAACAGCTTGTTGCAGTTAGATGTGGAGAAAAAGGCTAGATTTGTGAAACAAACTTACTATGAATCAGGACCAAGAGCACATAAATTATTAGCAAGACGAATGCGAAAGCAACAAACTGATAATTTGATCTCCAAAGTACGAGACCCCAAAACGAATCAAATTAAATGCGAACCAGCAGATATTAGAAATATATTTAAGAAGTACTATGAAGAATTATACAAACAGACCTCTGGTATGAATGGAACAAAAACACAAGAATTCCTTAATACATTAGATATGCCCTCTATTGGTGAAGTACAAAATAAAAGTCTAACTGCAGAAATAACCACTGAGGAATTACAACAGGTCATGGGCAAATTAAAATCAGGCAAATCACCAGGGAGCGATGGTTTCCCCTCAGAGTGGTATAGAACTTACTACAAAGAACTGATGCCATTACTAAGGGACACGTTCAATTGGGTCATAAAAGAAGGGAAAACTCCTCCATCGTGGAAAGAGGCTATCATTTCTGTTACCCCCAAGGAGAAAAAAGACAGAGAACATTGTCAAAACTAGTGATCGACCGATATATCGTCCAGCCGATATATCGGGCCGATATTTGCGGGTTTGACGTGTATCGGCATCGGCCGATACGCGGCTGCTGCGTTCGCCGATAGTTTTTTCCCGGCATTATTTACAGACAGGCGTCCGCAGGCAGCTTTGTGTTGCTGGAGACGCTACACGTGCAGCCCATGCACTGCCCCTCCCACACTAGCTGAGTGCTGGAAGCCTCTTCAAAACAACGGCAAGTTTTAAACTTTCAAAGCATCTTTTAACTGTTTGACTTAGCTGAAATATTGCCATACACTTTGAAAGTGGAAACACGTTGCTCTATATGTGTGTGCAACTATAGCTAAGCAAGTTTGAGGGTCCAAATGGAAAACGCGAATGCCAAATATATGCTTGTCATTGTATTTAGGGAGCTGCAAATAGCTAAGTTTGAGGCTATCCATATGCATACGGCAGCTGTTACAAACACTGGTCATAGGATTAAATAATGCCGACATTGGTTCGTGATTCCGTGATATTTGTGGGAGTTTTATTCAGCGAGATGGTCGAACTCAGTCAGAACACTCCCCTGGATTTACACCACAGGGGGACTTTAATATTTTATTTTCTCTCTCTCTCCGATGATAACGTATCCGTGTGTGTGTGTTTGACCTGCTGAGAAGCTGCTCCTGGTGCAGGTACTGAAGCTCAATGGCTTTTCTCTGTTGGCCTTCGACTCCCATCGGTTTCCCAATATAAACGCAGGTTTCACAGCCCATCCAGACGCCAGAGGCCTTCGAGTACTTCAGGACGATGGCATCTGCAGAACACAAGAAGACAGGAGACATAAAGAGACATTTCTGTCTTGTTTTCCAGTATAAATATAAAAAAATTCTTCAATCAAGTTACAATTAGATTCACACTCACTCACACACACATTTGTTTTGCTATACTTGTGAGGACATTCCATAATGGTTTTTATACTGTACACTAACCCAACCCCTAAACCTACCCACACACACACTCACACACACAATTAAGATACATGTAGATTCATGCGTCCCCTACCGTAGGGCTTCTCACGCTGCGTGTCGTCCAGGGGTTTCAGCGGGGTGTTCGGGAGCCGCTTGACGAGGCAGCTTTCACAAACTCCGGCCAGGAGCGCTCGATAGTCATGCCCCGTCAGAACGGTACTTCCCATGATGCAGTTCCGGAAGCATCCGTTGCACGACAGCTGGTCGTCTCCCGTAGAGTCTGACAGATGCTCAAACCCCAGCTCCTCGAACGGGTCGCTTCGGTGTCGTTCCTGGGCCTTCCTGAATCTTCTGCGGGAACGCTTTCTTCTTGTGCGTCAGTTCAAGGCGCTCTACATTAGCGATGGGGCTCACGGACGGTTTTTGCCAAGATGAGTGCGATCCGAAGCTATCGCACAGGGAAAACGAGGAAGTGCTCCCTCCAAGCTTGGCACCTTTATTTATTTCGTTGCCATCATGGTAAGAATCTTCAAGGTCCTCCACAGTTTCTACGCCGCTCTGGGATTGTCCCAATACGTGCTCCCATGAGGAACCGCTGCTAATGGAACTCGAAGACGTTCTCGCTTCCAGGTTCTTCCAAACGTCTCTCCGTTGGGTACCCGATGTATTCGTTAGGTTGTCCTCAACGTCTTCAGTTGTGATTGGGTCTAGCTTTGGTTGGGATTGAGTTTGGGATCCTTTGTTGTGTCTAAAGGTGTTGGGAATGCTACTTTGATTGCTTGGAGAGACGACGTTTGCGTCTCGACTTCGATTGCTTTGGTCATCAAGACCCGTATAAGATCCGAATCTGCTTTGCTCCACATCATCATCTGTGGTTTCTACGCCGCTCTGAGACGATCCCGATACGTGTTCCGACGAGGAACTCGAAGACGTTCTTGCTTCCAGGTTCTTCCGAACGTCTCTCCGTTGGGTTCTCGATGTATTCGTTAGGTTGTCCTCAACGTCTTCAGTTGTGACGGGTTCTAGCTTTGGTTGGGATTGAGTTTGGGATCCTTTGTTGTGTCTAAAGGTGTTGGGAACGCTACTTTGATTGCTTGGAGAGACAACATTTGCTTCTCGACTTCCATTGCTTTGGTCATCAAGACCCGTATAAGATCCGAATCTGCTTTGCTCCACATCATCATCTGTGGTTTCTACGCCGCTCTGAGACGATCCCGATACGTGTTCCCACGAGGAACTCGAAGACGTTCTTGCTTCCAGGTTCTTCCGAAGGTCTCTCCGTTGGGTTCCTGATGAATTTGGTACGTTGTCCTCAACACCTTCAGTTATGACGGGCTCTAGTTTGGTTGGATTGAGTTTGGGATCCTTTGTTGTATCTAATGTTGTCGGGAATGCTTGGAGAGACGACGTTTGCTTCTTTACCTCCATCAAGAGCCTCAAAAGATCCGAAACTGCTTTGTTCATCGCAACCCTGATCAACTATAACTAAAGATCCGCTACTAGATGGATTCTGTTTGGAGGAAAGCGGATTCGAATGATTGGCCGTTGGGAGAACTTCTGTGTCCGTCTGAAATGCTGTTATGCATTGAGAATGAGTCGAACACGGATCGCCTCGAACGCCTTTCTCGAACGCCTCACAAACCGACTTGTGGTGCTTCTCAAAAACATCCAACACCTTGGTAAAATCGCTGAGCGTGAACAAGACAGGGCCGAACTCCATTGAACGGTAGCTATCGGGAATAAAAGAGCGTGCATCGGAATTACGTAAGGGTTCAACTTTCAACAAGGACTTAATCTGCTGTATCCTCGCCATGATCTCAGAACACAAAGAGGAATCCACTCTAGCCCAATACTCGACAAATAACGTCAAGGCTTCCCGACAGACACTGGTCGCCGCGAGGACCGTCTCGGATTCGCCGCTAATCCATCGGTGTGTCGTGGCTAAGCAATACGCGGCTTTGAGGAATGTGTGCAACTCCAGCTTGCTGGTGACGGCGTCTCCTGCAGTCTTTGTTAACAAGCCGATCTCAAAGGCCTCCTTGGCCAAAGCCAGGTACGTCTGCTGATTCCCCATGGGGCATTTCTTGGAGAAACTGTAGGATAGTAAACACACGCCCTGGGCGACCTGCAAAAGAGCATTGGGAGGGGGAAATCAAAACACATCTAGTGTTAATGTCGGGAATAACAGTACGCTAAACTGAGGGGCTGTTTCCACGACACCGTTTTCGACTAAAAACTTACAACTTTTTATGCGTTTTGGCTGTTCGTTTACATGACAAAGTTTTGAAAACGGGATTCAAAGTGCAAGTTAACATACAAAAACGCGAATCTCTGGAGAAGATGAGGTCATGCACACGCGTATACATGTTCGTCTATAGTGTTTCATCGCCATCTAGTGGCCTGGCAGCAGAACACAGGGGTTTTTATTTGTTTTCGCGGTACCATGTGAATGGGGATCGTTTTGACAATGGTGTCGTCTATACGCAGAAAACTGAAAGGAAAAACATCTCCGTTTTAAGCATATCATTGTCGTGTAAACGTACCATGAGACTGTAGAACAGATTTAGCATAATAACAGAGCAAATGAGTGAACGGTGAATGAAAACAGTCAAGCATATTTATCGAAGCTCATTTCCACCACATAAGAAAAAACATTGTGCTATGGTAAGTCATAACTATGACATAAGAAGTCATTATGAGATAAGTAAAAAATTACAAAATTACTTGCTATCATTATTTTTATCAATTTCATCTAATCATTTATATTTCTTTTATCATAATTTATGGCCATCATAATCTTAGCTTTTTATCTCATAATCAAACATTTTACTATATATCTCATAATTTATGATTCAGTATGTCATAATTTCAAAATGTTATCTTAATCATGGCTTAATGTCATTATTTTGACTGTCGTAATTATGACTGCCATAACTGACATACTAATGACTGTCATAATGACTTTTTATGTCATAACGTTGACCTTTTGTCAATTTTGCCTTACTACCTCATAATTATGAGACTTTTTGATTTATGACATACTTTTTTTTTATTTATGTTTTTATTCTGACATCTCATAATGTTGACTTTTTTTTAATCATAATGAGTCATAATTCCGACTTTTTGTCTCATAATTTACTTTTTATCTCAATTATGAGTTACATAATTAAGACTACCATAATTTTGACTTTTTGTCAATTTTGACTTCTAATAATTATGACTTTTTATAATAATTATGACTGTCATAATCAATTTTGACAATATCTCATGATTTATGACCCAGTTTGTCATAATTCCTACATTTGATCAGTTTTGGCTTTTTATCTCAAATCTTGACTTTGTCAATTTTGACTTTATATCTCATAATTATGACTTACTATGACTTGTGACTTTCACATTATATTGATTATTTTGTTGTAAATTTTGACCTCATAATGGCGACTTTTTATCATAATTTTGAATGTCATAATTCTGACCTTTTATCTCATAATTTTGACTTTTTTTATATGTTTGAACTTTTTTTAATCTCATAAATCACATATTTAAAAGAAAATTAATATATAAATGTATAAAATGTGCATTACGACATAAAATACTTAATATTAAGACAGTAAAAGGCAAAAAACTGTGTTTATGCTGAAACAGGGTGGACTCACCACATTGGTCAGGACGTACAGAGAGCCATACTGACTGAACACGACGGCCATCTTAGCGGCCCGCGCCGCACACAGCAGACGATGCCGAGTCTCTCCCAGAAAACCCTGGAGGAGAGAGAACACCTGACGCTCAGCACACGCACAACCCGACTCAGGACATCTCAGACTGTCTTACCAGGTCGATGTGTGGCTTTTCCTGAAGCGCAGTGAAGTCTAGGTCGTTCATGGAGGACAGTGTGTTGGCCAGGAGCCCGAGGGATGTTCCAATGCCCTGAAAACAACGACAACCACCGATTCAGAGTCGAGAGCATGACTGGTGTTCACACACACACACTTCTGAGCAAAAGGAGAGAGAGCGGTTAACAGTGTTTGTAGTGTAAAGTGTGTCCAGACCTTTTTATCAGGTTGTGGAAGAGCGTAGAAGCCGATCAGAGACGCCCATATGAGTTCAGCCGTCTCGAGCCACAGACCTGCAATACACACAAACTTTACATTTACACAGAAGCACTGGAGAAGATTGGTGGAGTTTTGATCATGGGTCGATCTTGATTCCTCACCGAGTGTCTGAAGCACTTGTCCTCGCACCTGAAGACTGACGGCCTGAACCAGCGTCCGGTCACTGGCCTTCTGATACGTCCAACCGCCTGAATAAGAGTGAAGCATTCAGAGACAGCACAGCACAGATGGACAGATCAGGTGGAAGAGGAATGAAAGCAAACAGTACCTGTCGAAGCTTCATTACTGATCAACTGCTGAGGTAAACTCTGCCTTCTGCAGTTTACCTGCGTCGCAACAACACCAGACAATCTGTCAAAGCTCAATCCAGCCAACAGGGAACGTTCTCTCAACGTTATGAACACGTTCTACCAGTAACATTAATACAACGTTCGTTCAATGGTAATGTTCTCAAAACGTTAGCACAGAAACATTATACAGCTTCCTGAAACATTTCAGTTGGACGTTCATCTAACATTTTTTAAATGTTTCAGAACGTTCAGAGAACATTCAAAAGTAACATTCCCATAATGTTTGAAGAATGATACAATGTAATGTTCCCTTAACGTTCACATAACGAAGGAAAAAGTTTTTTGGAACGTTACTACTTTTTTCGGATGGTTGATGAAATGTTCAAAATAACGTTCCCATTTTGATAATATAACTGCGATCAGCAAATAACAGGGTTCAAGCGTTTAAGGCCTTTAAGCAAATGCTTAAAAAGATATTACGTTTTATTATGCAAGCATTAAACCACTTACATCATAGATGGAAAAGACAATTTACAGCCAATACTGGCAATTTACCATAGGGAATTTGACAGCTTTTTAACAGTTATAGCGCCACCTATGGTCCGATCTCCTTACATGTTTGCATGCTTGTTTAGAATCATATGTCGCATGTGCTCACTTAATTCCGTGAAGTCCCGAGTTTTCGTTTACGAGTTATAGGTTTTTGTGGGAATTTGGCCACACCCATTTTCTGAATTACCCTGTTATAGCCACTCAAAGGGTAAAGTTCAACATTTTTGGATAATTATTGATCTGGAGTGTCCAGAGAATTGTACTGCGTTGGTTTTATTCAGATTGAGCGAAAAACCTTGGACTAGTTCGCAAAAGTAGGTTTTTTATACAATTGTGAATATTTAATGGACGATTTGATTGACAGCAGTGGTTCTTGAGGCAAAGTTGTTCAGTGATCTATCACATGATATACATATTGTGTGGATGTGTGAAACATCACGTGATTACAGAGGCGTAAAAATCCCGTTAGCACAACTAGTGGCGATTCCTTTCAAAATTCTTACAGACTTCTAGGGCCATGAGTCCAACATGCCCATGTTTCCCTTGTCCGATGGCCGATGACGGACATATTTTTTGAGATACGCCAATGTCCTCATAGACATACATGGCACCTTGGACCAAGACACTGCATGCCATTTTTCAAGTCAATCGGACTAAGAGTTGGGGGGTTAATAATAATAATAATAATACCTTTTATTTATGGGCGCCTTTCAGGGCACTCAAGGACACCTTACAATATAAAACAAGGCAATAAGTACAAAACATACAAAACACATTGATGCAACACATCATACAATCATTTCATTAAAAGCTATTCTAAAAAGATATGTTTTTATCTGAACTTTAAAACTGGAAATTGAATCCATTTGGCGAATGTGCAAGGGTAATGCATTCCACAGCTTAGGTGCCACACAACTAAAAGCTCTACCACCAAAGGAACTCATCTTGAAGTTTGGCACAGACAATAAGTCTGCAGAAGATGATCTCAAAGATCTAAGAGGTGTATACAAGTGAAGAAGATCTGACAAATATTGAGGTGCCAGATTATGAAGTGCTTTAAATGTAAGGAGTAATATTTTATATAATATACAGGGTTATAACCATTTTCATATTTATTTTCATGTTATAGCGCCACCAAGTGTCCAATCGCTGTGTTTCTTTCTCCTCAGATTGAGCTTGTACATATGAGTACCAAGTTTGGTGAAAATATCTCATTTCGTTCTGGAGTTATAGCCATTTTAGTAAAAGTGGCTCCGCCCACTTCAAACGTTTTGCCACCATTTAGCGACGAGAATCAAAAACAAAATGCATGATTTAAACATATAAAGGAGAAAATCCAGTTTTTTTTTTGCAGTGATCTAATCAAGACAAAAAAAGGTTCTAACTAAAGAAGAATATCATTAGAGAATAATAATATTAGTTTATATGACTCATGATTTACAAGTCTTCTGAACCCAGTCTTTTCGCCGAAAAGTTGTCGAATTTCATTCATGTCCATTAAATTCAATTTGTCCAGGAGTGTTTCCTGTTTCATCTCTATTTTCTCCTGCTGTCCAGCAAAATTTCTTTCTGCACTGGTTTGGTTTCGTTCGGGCGAAAAACCTAGAACTAGATCGCAAAAAGTAGGTTTTGGACAAAATTAAAAATGGCCGACTTTTTTTTCAGGCGGAAATGAAATCAAACGTTCTGAGAACATTTTCATAGCTTAATGGGAACGTTAACTGAACGACAATAATCTCTGGGAATACATACACACTCCATGAATGGAGATGAGCTCACCGGTGTTCAGATAGACCCGAGCCTGTCTAATGATGACCTGGGGGGCGATGGGAACGTCCGGGTAACGTTTGTGCAATGCTTTAGCAATCTTCAGCAGGACATGCGATCCGTCCATCCAATACAGAAGCCGGTCGAGCAGAAACACGACGGCGACGGCCAACCGCGGCTCGCCAGATGTGATGCTGTCTCTGAGGAACACCTGGAATCACAGCAGGACTCAGATCACGGTCCGCTATTCGAATCAACAATGGAGTTTAAAAAATACGACCTATGGACCAACTACTAAAAAGCCTATCCTGTATACATTTAATAATACCTTTATTAAGAGTGTTTTGAGTTTTTCATTCCTCTGTTGGTTTTCTGCACTTTCTCTAAAGAATAAGAATCGTCTCCAAAGTATATTTAAGTCGTGCTCAAAAATGACTTGTGTTCCTTTGTGGAGCTAAAAGGGACGGATCGGAGTAATTTCAGCCTAGGGTCCTTTGCACCATGACCTCAAGCCAAACTCCCCCAGAAGCCCTTTCTCCCTTGGTCCAACATTATTAAAGTTAAAGCTTATTTAGAGATATCAGCCGGATGGTTTAGTGCAGGCGCTAACGGATCCAAGGATGTATCTGGTAAATTACCCCACTAATAATGCCCAGAATGGTACCAAACTACTACAGTAGCACAGATAGGGTCTGTACTCATAAAACTAGGCATTGGAAAGTTTGTAAGTACATCAGGAGTTTATATAAATAACACTTGCCGACGGCTAATGCTCTGCTAACCCCGACGTCAACGTCACTTCCGTGATATTAACTTGCACGGATTAATTGTTCACCATTAATTGTAATTGTCCATTATTATTAATATATCCGTTATTACCAGTAACTGCGGCAGATGCTTCCCGACGAGGTCTGACGTGTTCATCTTGTCCTCAGACGTCACCGACTGTTTATACTGCCATTTCTCCTCCACGAACGGCCACTTTCTGTCCGCCGCCTCCTGTAGGAGGGTGTGCAGGTCATCGGGAAACCACCCTGAGGGTCAAAGGTCAAGCCTTATTCAATAGGAATATCTCTTTCCTGGCTCGGTGTTTTTTAAAGGATGTCAGGAGTGAGTTGGTATTTCACAACGAAGACTAGCCTTTTAAATTGATTCATTATTCTGCTTTATTTTAAACCCCAAATCAAAACATTCTTCATTAACAGTGATTAACTTACTTGTAATATACAATGTCACTGGGGGAAAAAAAACACGTAGCTTAGATGTTGCTAGCTACTTTTTCATAGTAACTAGAAGGGTAGTTTGACTGTAGTTTAACTACTTTAACGTAAGAGTAGTCAAGCTACGGTTTCAGAGTAGCTTCCCCAACACTATAAATAAAAAACTATAAAACAGTGATAACACTGCTTCATGAAGCTTTGAAACCTTTACGAATCTTTTGTTTCGAATCAGTGGTTCAAAGCGAGTATCAAACTCCGTCACGTGACTTCAGTAAACGAGGCTTCATTACGGCACAACTGTTTCACGGCTGATCATGAGGAGTCGCTGAGGACCAGTGAACCAGTGTCAGTGGGTTTACCTGATCTCTGATCAGTGTTATACATCTGTAGACGTTTTAACTAGACATTAGTATAATTCACATGAATAATGGTAGTTCAGAGTAAGGGTCTGTTTAGCTGAACCACTCATAGAACAAACAAAACAAACCCTGACAATTGATAAAAGAACACATAGACACTTGATTATCTTATTAGATGATTAGATAATTGCATTTGAAAGATTTACTTTCAATAATAAACAAAAGATGTGTAAAGGGTGTTTTAATGCATGTTTGTGTTACACAGTTCTGAGCACTAGGGGTCACCGTGGAGAGGGTGTGTGGGGTGTTTCGAAGCCTCGATTTGCCCAACACTACTATAGAACAGATAAACGTGTATGCACAGGCCTTCCTTAGTGTTGTGCGTCATTACCGCGGGGATGTGGGAGCGGCACGGTGTCTCCCTTTGGTCCGGTGACTGCGCGCCTCAGACACTCCTGGAGCAACAGCGACACCTCCTGGCCACTCATGCTGTTACACCAGGACAACACGTCAGTATAATACAGTCGTGCAGCAACTAGACCATTTCTGCCACTTAAGAAAAAAATAATCATGCTTTGGTAAATCTTAATGACGATATAAAATGTCGCAATTATGATATAAAAAGTCAAAATTATAACATACTAAGCCATAACTATACGTTTAAAAAGTCGGAATTATGAGAGAAACAAAATAATAGTGTTATAATTATGACTTGTCATAAAAGTTATTGTCATTTAGCCTATGTCATAATCTCAACTAATTAACTTTTTTAAGTCATATTTTACTTTTTGTGTCATAATTTCGACTTTCTAATGTCATAATGAATACTTTTTAATTCACAATTTCTACGGTCATAATTTATATGATTTACAAAAGTGTTTTGTTTTTTTTCTTATGTGGCGAAAATGGGCTTTCATTATGTATTTTACAGTCGAATGAAATAAAATATAAATCACTGTTTCATGTTTCAAACAATTACTTTTAAACTTTAAAACACACGTTCCACGACATTACACTACAAATACCGTGGAAACGGATCATTTTTCAACAAAAAGGAGCGGATAATAAACGACTTAAAGCAAAATATGAATGCAAATGTTTTTACCTTCAACAAACCCGACCGGTTCAGTCAAACACACGTCAACTAAACGGGAACTTCCACAAACCCGCCATCGTTCAGTAGTCTTCGCCGGTAGAGTTACATTACCGTATTTAAGTGTACCAGTAATAATCGTTGTTGTAAACCTTGTTTATTTGTTTATGTTAAGAAGTTAACAATGTAACATATCAATATCGGACCCGTTTCATGTTCCTGTAGTTTCCGTGTGAAGTGACGTGAACCAGCGTCTCAGCCAATCACAGCACGCACTGGCGACACAAGACTGTACACAAACATGCGGATCTAAAGCAACTTGTAAGATATTAATATTTCTAACGTTACAGATCAGTTAACATTTAAGATACAAAAACTCAGAAAACACACATCTCAAGCGATACACAGTGTAGATGAGCAGAATAATATGTGTAATATTCAACCCGATCAACAGGTGGCTCCGTGGCGCCTACTTCCAGCGATCGGCCGGCTTCTAACTTCCTAACACAATCCGAACAAGGTGCAAACACTTCCTAACACAATCCGAACGAGGTGCAAACACCTCCTAACTAAATCCGAACACATCCTAACGCAAATCCGAAAACTTGTGGTGTAATAGTAACACAACTCTTGTGGTGTAATAGTAAACCAACTCTTGTGGTGAAATAGTAACACATTCATCCTTTGGGTGAAAGATTCCAGGTGCAAGTCCTGGCAAGAGTGTGTGGTGTGTTTGTCAGATCAGTTGATGGATTTTTTTCATATTTTCTCCTTATTTTTCTTTTCCCCCTTTCCCCCTCTCTTTTCCCTTTCTTTCCCCCTCATAGCAGTCCCTTTTGCCCCATGCTTGGCGCAATGGATAGCGCATTGGACTTCTAGGCGAATCTAGTGAAGTGATTCAAAGGTTGTGGGTTCGAGTCCCACCGGAGTCGCACTTTTAGTTTTATTTTTTTATTTTTTTTTATGATTTATTTATTACAAATAATAATACTATAATGACGCATCTACACTAGTATACTTATGATATTTAAATATAATAAAGCTTGGTTAATATTTGTTAGACACTAGCTCAAATTGACTCCTCATCGTGATTCTCCGTGCAAATAATTCCTTTGCTGAATCTGCATTTGAATAAACACATCAGATGAGCATCATTAGCTGAACACATTCATGTGCCTCAGCCAGGACAAAACAAATCTCACTAATCATATCATTAGAGAATAATAATGTTAGTTTATATGACTCGTGCATTACGAGTCTTCTGAACCCAAACGATAGACAGAAAGTCATTTGTCTTTTTGCCGAAATGTTGTCGAATTTCATTCATGTCCATTATATTCAAATTTGTCCTGGAGTTGTTTCTGTTTCATCTGTATTTTCACCTGCTGTCCAGCAGAGGTCAGTGTTTTAGACTCTTAAAATTAATTAAATAAATAAATACAATAATATGCTTAAAATAAAATAAGTAAAAAAATAAAATGAATAAAATAATCTTCAAATAAAATAAATAAGCTAAAAATAAAATAAGCTTAAAACAATATAAAATATAAGCTACAAATTAAATAAAGAAAATATGCTTAAAATAAAATAAGCTAAAAATAAAATTAAAATAAGCTTTTTTTTTTGAAAAATCAAAAAATACAATTAAAATAAGCTTCTTTTTTTTTGAAAAATCTAAAAATAAAATAAGCTTAAATAAAAATAAAATAAGCTAAAAAAACAATAAAATCAAGCTTAAAATAAAATAAGCTAAAAATGAAATAAATAAAATAATTAAAATAAGCATAAAAAGAAATGAGCTTTATATTGAGAACAATATGGGTTATATATTTTATTAATTAAATAAACAGACAGGTCAATAAATCAATCATTTATGAATTATGTTGATGATTTTTCATAAATGATTTATTTATGCATAAGTCCCCTGCAGATCTGTGTATCCCTGCTTAAGAATCACATTTCAATCAAAAGTTATTACTACAACTCTATATTTATAAATTGTGGCCAATAAACAAATAGTAAAGTACAGTACAATATTTTACATATTAAAAAACAAGCCCAGATACACCAAGGTTACTGTACTGATAGAAGAGAAAGATTAAGGCTGAGATTCAGGTTGAAGCACATAGAGGAAGCTCTCTCTCTTCGGTGTATATTCGGCTTTGCTTTCAGTATTTATTACAGTGTTCACACAGAATCAGAAGCTCTGATATTTTAACTCTTGAAAGACGTGTCCGTTGGGCTGCTGTCTCCATTGCAGGTTTGACATCTCTGGCATTCCCTGAGAGATCAGTTTCTGCTGGATCTGAGGAAACAAACACAGACTCACGTGTGCTGGACAAATACTGCACTGAAACCTGCCGTTAGTTAGAAAACAGCAACACTATACTCTCAAATTAATCAGCTCTCAGTTAGAAATCCTGTGTTGAGTTGGGAACTCTGATTCATTTTAGAGAGTCGTCCGGATGGTTCATGTACAGTACACAAAAGATTCATCATTAAAATAAAAGAATCACAGATTAATTTGAGTCCCTGAACAGCTGTTTTTTGTGAATGTTGTCCTTGCGAAGTTCAAGAATAAAGATGAATGAATGAAGACGAGTGTCTCTCACCTCCTGGAGGATGCTCGCCCTCACATCAGGATCGTTCACATTCTGATCCGATTCCAGCTCCAGTCTCAGAACCTGTTTAAACACTGGGACTGTGGGCGAAATACACGTTAGCAAAACAGCAAAACAACTGTGGTTCCCTGAGAAGGGGAACGAGACACACGCTATGTCTGAAGCATGTGTGAAAACATTCCAATCTGATTGGTTGGCGAAAGGCTGTGACATCATTAGCAGAGCGCCTGGAAGAACAATAATGCACTGTCTCATTCCCCTTCTCAGGGAACCACAGTTACAGTTGTAACCTGAGACGTTTTGAATAGGAACTCTACACTGCGTCTCGGATAGACGCTATGGGGAACCGATACTCACTCCGCCACGCCTGCCTCAATAGGTGAAAATATTTGTAATTTTAGGTTTCAGAAGTGTGCTCGCGAGCTCTACCTCGCTACCTCTACCTCTACCTCCCTTTGCGGTCGATATGTGCCCTCGATGCACACGTTTGCTGAGCCTGCATGATGTGAGCTCTACAGCAGACTTCTTCCCGAAACGTGGCGTTTCCTCACGAAAGTGCGGACTCGAAGGAAGACCGCAAGTGTTTAGGGTACCATTTGGGACAGGGCCATAGTACACACACTTTCCTTACCTTCATCAACCTGATCCAGCAAATCGCTCGAGCTCGTGATCTAGGCGCGAGAAAGAGCCAAACCTTTCTCAAAAAATACTTGGTGAGCTCAAGCTGTGATCCCCACGACTGAAGCCTCCGCTTTGCCTCGGTAACAGCGGGGCAGATTCGTGCTCCTCTCCCAAGTGTGACCCTCATCCAGGTCCTACTCACCCCGCTCTGTGCAGGCCTCGAACCCGTGTCTCCGGCGTGGGAGTCAGGCGCTCTAACAACGAGACTAAAGACTGCAACCGCTAGAGTGCCTCTTGACATCAGAGGAGTGAGGTTTACTCGCACAGCGACTACTATTACACTATCAATAAACACACAGGTCAAGTGTGTCCTCAGATGTCAAAACCCTGGGACACTGAGGCCCACACATCCTAAAACGCTTGCTTGGATTTTCCATGATCCTGCCTTTATCACGTGTCAACTATAATAACGGCTCCTGAAGACAAAAAAGCTGATGACGAGCCTCTTGTACTTACGGACGCTCCGCTAATGACGTCACGGACATGAAAAGAAATGCGTTACGTTACTTTTGCATTCCTTTTTTTTCACCTGGGCTGGGCTTGATTTTTATAACAAAAAAAAAGTTATATTTTTGGGCAAATGTAAAGACCCTTTCACACCAAAAGTGAAATAATAATCCTCAGGTTGAAGGAAATGCAGATTGACTCCTGTACAGTAGAGGTAGAGTACAGTAGAGGTAGAGTACAGTAGTGTACAGTAGAGGTAGAGTACAGTAGTGTACAGTAGAGGTAGAGTACAGTAGTGTACAGTAGAGGTAGAGTACAGTAGTGTACAGTAGAGGTAGAGTACAGTAGTGTACAGTAGAGGTAGAGTACAGTAGTGTACAGTAGAGGTAGAGTACAGTAGTGTACAGTAGAGGTAGAGTACAGTAGTGTACAGTAGAGGTAGAGTACAGTAGTGTACAGTAGAGGTAGAGTACAGTAGTGTACAGTAGAGGTAGAGTACAGTAGTGTACAGTAGAGGTAGAGTACAGTAGTGTACAGTAGAGGTAGAGTACAGTAGTGTACAGTAGAGGTAGAGTACAGTAGTGTACAGTAGAGGTAGAGTACAGTAGTGTACAGTAGAGGTAGAGTACAGTAGTGTACAGTAGAGGTAGAGTACAGTAGTGTACAGTAGAGGTAGAGTACAGTAGTGTACAGTAGAGGTAGAGTACAGTAGTGTACAGTAGAGGTAGAGTACAGTAGTGTACAGTAGAGGTAGAGTACAGTAGTGTACAGTAGAGGTAGAGTACAGTAGTGTACAGTAGAGGTAGAGTACAGTAGTGTACAGTAGAGGTAGAGTACAGTAGTGTACAGTAGAGGTAGAGTACAGTAGTGTACAGTAGAGGTAGAGTACAGTAGTGTACAGTAGAGGTAGAGTACAGTAGTGTACAGTAGAGGTAGAGTACAGTAGTGTACAGTAGAGGTAGAGTACAGTAGTGTACAGTAGAGGTAGAGTACAGTAGTGTACAGTAGAGGTAGAGTACAGTAGTGTACAGTAGAGGTAGAGTACAGTAGTGTACAGTAGAGGTAGAGTACAGTAGTGTACAGTAGAGGTAGAGTACAGTAGTGTACAGTAGAGGTAGAGTACAGTAGTGTACAGTAGAGGTAGAGTACAGTAGTGTACAGTAGAGGTAGAGTACAGTAGTGTACAGTAGAGGTAGAGTACAGTAGTGTACAGTAGAGGTAGAGTACAGTAGTGTACAGTAGAGGTAGAGTACAGTAGTGTACAGTAGAGGTAGAGTACAGTAGTGTACAGTAGAGGTAGAGTACAGTAGTGTACAGTAGAGGTAGAGTACAGTAGTGTACAGTAGAGGTAGAGTACAGTAGTGTACAGTAGAGGTTTTAACTGAATCATCGAAGGTCAGAAGAAAGTACATTGGTCAATAAAATTAGATTAAATGCATACAAATGTATGTTTTATTTAACATATTTAGTTATTGGAGGTTTGCATTCTGATTCTGCATTTCACTGATTTTATTCATTTTGAGGAATACTGAATGTTTCTGTGCGAGTAAGATGAGTAAATGATTTCAAATAAACATGCGGAACGGGTTAATACATTTGTTTTAGATTTCAAAATTAAGAGTCGCTATGAAAAAAACAACTACACCGATTTCGGACCGTGTGTCACATGACTGACATGCGATATTATTTACATGACAGCGCACTGCGGATTTATATAGCCAAAAGAAATCTGAATTTTAAACCACGAAACTATCTTTATCTCTATAGCTTTGCGTAGCTACACATCAGACATGGAAAACACACTCACTCGCATAGCAGAAGAAAGGTCTGGGACTGCTGCACGTCTCATCCTCCCACAGTCTGTGATTCTGTAGTTGTAGAGCCACACATTCTCCCGATCCATCCGGCTGATTCAAGTCCCAGTTCCTGAAGGAAGACGTGCTGTTGTCGGACCAGGCGAAAGCGTCTCGGAAGAGGCCGATGTATGAGACTCCTGTGGGAATGAGCTGCTGGATCTGAAGGTTCTCGTCCGGGTTCCTGACGCTGACCAGATCTGTGTGAAACTGTCTGCAGTAACTCTGAGCTTCTCTCCAGGACTTCAGCTCATTTATCAAGATGTATTTCTGTTCATTATTCTGACCTAAGAGATCAAAAACGAGAAGAGTTGAATTTGCAGCGATCAACGGGTCAGGCATAGAGCTAACAACACCATGTCATGGATTCAAAGTTCATCATGTTATAATATTATTTTATTATCTATAAATACCCAGACAACACCATAGTGTCTTCCCATATCTGGCCCACATCTGGAACACATGGACTCCCTCCACACGGCCCGGATGTGTGCCGGATACGGGCCGACACTGTGTAGCTGTTTGTGTAATATATAGTATATTTGCAGTAAAACACAACGGTTTGCGAGTCTCCGTGTTTACAGCTTATTTCAGTCTTTCCAAATGTCATGTTTACATCAGTGTGTTACCTGCCATTTCTTTGTAATTAACTGTGAAATTAACTAGCAGTTTAGGAGTGGAAATAGGAGTGCGAACACACAGTTTCTCAGCGAACGCAAAGGTTTTGCGAGCGATAATTTCCCGTCACATCTCTTCTATTAATCTCCAGCATGATCACTCTTTAGTGGCTCCGTAAAATAACCATCCACAAAAATGCATAAATGTAAATGCAATACCAGTAATGAATTACCATTGTAGCATATGAAGTTCCTAGAATTCTGACACGTCGTGTCACGTAATTTCCCCACATCATCCATCACTGAGCAATATTCACCATCTGTGTTAGTTGGTTCGTTTGGTCCCCAGTTTCTGTATTCGGTTTCTCCGTCCTTGTAAAACTCTTGATCGGCCAGAGCCCATTGCCACAGCTGGCGACTCGTTCCCCTCAGTCCAATCCAGGCGGATCCAGTGAACGTGAAGTTTTGGTGAGCGAAGAGCTCCTCCATTTCTGCCCGGCCCCAGAGAGTCACCAGGTCGGTGTAAGTGTCTCTGCAGTATCGCTGAGCCTCGTCGAACGCTTTGGGTTGATTCACGAAGAGGAAGATTTTAACAGGATTTAAAGTGCCTTGAAAAATACATAGTTTTTTGTTATAATTGCCATTTAAACTGCAGGTGCAAATACACTATATAATTCGTGGGTCTCTACTTATACTTCATGAGGATGCATCTGAGCTACTAGCGTAAAGTATGATAGTGTATATCTCACCTATAACACGGTATATACCGCAGCTCATGAGGACGAGAAGCAGCATCTGACCCATGGCTCCTGTCAACAGCAGATATGACAAACTCAAGCAATACTAAAACCATAAGCAGATTAAAAATCTACCAATGAGGGCAGAAAAATAAACTTGTTTCCCTTTGAATTAAGTTTATTTGATTGATGTATTTTCTTGTTTTAAGCATAAACTTACTTCATTTTTATTTTAATTTCACTTCATTTCATTTGGCTTCTCCAGTTGTTGTATCTTGATTTAACCCTCAGGTGATCTGTGTTTTTGACCAAAAATGTTATTTTATATAACAACATCTCACTAAAAGCTATTTTTTTTAAAAGATTTCAACCTCAAATTTGGAACAATTTGTTTAGATTTTGGCTTTGATTTTCTTGCTGTTTTAGAGTAAAACGTGTTTTTGAAAATATATATTTCATATAAAAAATTTAATATATTAAATAAAAAAATGTTTCAGTTCAGCAATAATCTGCCAATGTCATCTTTAAGAGACAAACTTCAATCTGTCACTCTAAAGCGTTCAAGATTTACCACAGTTTAAGTTGGACATTACATTTTCAGGTCTATATGCTCAAAAACTGAATACATTTATTATAAATACAGCATAAATATAATTTAATACTATAAAATCCCCTAAAAAATACAAAACATTAAAAAACATTATCGATCTAAAATATGGTACATTAATTTCATCCATTTTTGACTGACATGCGAAGAGCACCAGAGGGTTAGGAATTCTTAGATAAGTTATCTTAAGTTGTTTTCTAATAATAATAAAGAAAGAAAAAAGAAAAGAAAAGTTTTCTGAGTTCATGCTTAAAACAAGTACAAATATCTGCCAATAGGGTCAAAAAGATAAACTTAATTCAAAGTGAAAACAAGTTTGTTGGCAGATTTTTGTTCTCATTAATGTATGACCTTTCTCAAAGACTCCAGTGTCATTGTGCATTTCCAGTAAATGCATCTTGATTTAAGAATATTTACACATTTGCATTCATCATTTGTAAGTCTCTTTGGATAAAAGCGTCTGCTAAATGAATGAACGTAATCATCAGAAGATTTATGAAATATGAAAACAAGCCTTAATAATAGCGTTTCTTCTGAGTTACCGTGTCTCGCCTGAAGCACGTGTAGATATCGCTACTGGAACACAAGCTGTGAACCGATGAAGCTTCAGAAAGACTCTTACCTGTGGTGTTGAGCTCAGAGATCTGTCAAAGCTCTCCTGATGTAAAGCTTCTCCTCACAGCGTTCTGCTTTTCTGGACCCGTCTTAATGACACACACTGATTTTCATCTGAATTTGCTTGAAACATGAAGCCTTTTATTCAAAACACATTAAAGGAGGCACGCGATGGCACATCGTGACAGGCATAAAGACGGTTTGGCACTTCAATAAAGTGACTCAAATCAAGAAACATTTACTGAAGAAGCCAAATTAGTTCTTGCTTTCTAAAAAAAAGTATCAGAATGAAGTGAGTTTGTGCTTAAAACAAGAATTAATTCAAACTAATTATTTTTCTGACTCCATTAGCAGATATTTGCTCTTGTTTTAAGCTCAAACTTGATACATGACTTAAAGAAGACTTTAAAAGAAGTTATTGAGTTAATGTGATGGCAGCCTGATCTGGGAGCAGTTTTATGAGAAATGCTTGAGATCTTAAGCAAAGAAACTTGTCTTCAAATGCTCCTGAGATATTAAAGAAATGTCCCATCTAAAGTTCGCTCGACTGAAAGCTTCGTGTCTGGATTCACTCAGAGGCCATTTTCATGATATTTGACTAAAGACCTGATGATCCCGACTGGATCATCTTTCCTATAAAAGAGAGATTGATGCTAGCTATATAATTATATATTTTAAAATGTACTTTATTTTAGCACCCTGTTCAGCTCACACTCATCTGACATATTTTCAGCATCTTTAGTGACATTACTATTGACGTGTTTAGTAAACTTGAAATGTTAAGTTGTATTAACTTGGAAATTTGAGTTATCTCAAGAAGTTAATTCCGGGAAAGTTAGTTTAATGCAAAATGTTAAGCTGTGATGGCTATAGGTGCATAGATAATTGTATTAAGTAAAATAATAACATTCATAAAGTCGAAAGTGTCTTTGAGGCTGCGAATGCAAATATTTAATGCAACACTCAAAAAAAAAATAAGCTGTTGATTCAAAAAGTCCTCTAAGTTTCTAACATAACTGAATATTAAACACTAACATTAACTAACAACATCTTTACATTTACAGAAAAACACATAAAATAACACTTTAATCCCTAAATGTACCCTCCTAATGCAGTCCCTTGCAAAGCATGCTGGGAACTACAGATCCACCGCCCAGTTAGCTGTCAACAAAAGTGATTCATGTAGTTTTCACACAAATTAAGTAAGTAACTTCAGCTTTAATATATTAGGTTGATTGAACACAATTAAATTAAGTTGTGACAAAATATTAAACAATTGAGTTACTTTTGCTTATTTTAATTCATTAAATTTAACAAGAGGCAAAAATATTTTTTTGAGTGAAGAAACTATATTGAAAACAATCAAACTGATGCAAACACACACATGCTGACAATCATTATTATTTATTTTACAGAGAGCATTCAGGTTTTAGTGTTTGGGCGTCTGACGCTCTTAAATATAAAGGTTTCAAAAGGATTCTTTTTTTCTTGCAGTGATTCCATAAAATAACCATTTTTAGTTCCACAAAGAACCTAAGCAGATTTCCGAAAAATTATCACAACATGATGATATAAATTGTGTATTTAATATTTTTTACGTTAGCCGACTACATTAATGAACTAACTAATCTTAATTCTAAAGACACTACGAACTAGAAGCACTCTATTAAAGTTTGTTAATGGTAATATTTAATAGTCAGGTTAAGTCATCTTCATTTATACAGCGCTTTTATCAATATAGATGTTTCAAAGCGGCTTTACAGTGATAATAGGAGATTACAGTAACAGAGATTGTTTAGGCTTTACAGCAGATCTAGAATAAAGTTATGAAGTTATAATAATAAATAAAGTTATAATAATCTTCTGCCCTTAAAGCTCTTCGTTCATGCCTGTTGATCCGTTCTTCATTTTTTGGAAAATCCTTCCATCGGGATGTTCCCGCCAGGTTATCTTCACATCGGCCGCGATTCCCTGCGCTCGCAGACTCTGCTGGACCTGAGGAGAGGAGTTCATTCAGGAGTTATGATTTATGGAAGACCATTTCTGCCTCATTAGAGAGAAAAATAATAGTTTTTGTGAATCATAATGACATAAAAACTCAAAATTATGGCATACTGGGTCATTATGATAAAAAGTCAAATCATTATTATTGTAATTATGACATTAAAGTTTAAATTATGATGAAAAGTAAACATTATGACATACTAATTTGAAATTTACATCAATTATGACAAAAAGTTAACATTATATGACATACTAATTTAAAATTAAGAAAAACTAATTTGAAATTTACATCAATTATGACAAAAAGTTAACATTATATGACATACTAATTTAAAATTAAGAAAAACTAATTTGAAATTTACATCAATTATGACAAAAAGTTAACATTATATGACATACTAATTTAAAATTAAGAAAAACTAATTTGAAATTTACATCAATTATGACAAAAAGTTAACATTATATGACATACTAATTTAAAATTAAGAAAAACTAATTTGAAATTTACATCAATTATGACAAAAAGTTAACATTATATGACATACTAATTTAAAATTAAGAAAAACTAATTTGAAATTTACATCAATTATGACAAAAAGTTAACATTATATGACATACTAATTTAAAATTAAGAAAAACTAATTTGAAATTTACATCAATTATGACAAAAAGTTAACATTATGACATACTAATTTGAAATTTACATCATGACAAAAAGTTAACATTATATGACATAGGCCTACTAATTTAAAATTAAGAAAAACTAATTTTAAATTTACATCAATTTTGACAAAAAAGTAAACATTATGACATACTAATTTAATATTAAGAAAAACTCATTTGAATTTGAAAAACATTTTGAAACATTTTGACAAAGGCAACGTTTTGATATACAAAGTTGAGATTATGACAAAGTCATAAAGTCACGAAAATTATGACATAAAAATGTGAAATTATGACTTAAGTCAATTATGGCAAAAAGTAAATAATGACAGTCATAAGTACAACTTTTCATCTCATAATTATGAATGAGTCATAATTATTAATAAATATGTCATCATTTTGAATTTATTTACCATAGTTTCAACTTTTTGTCATATATTCATAATTGTGGATACTACATCTGAACTGAGCTGAACGATGACATCACTGTTTTCTCCAGAGCGGCTATATATATATATAAATGAACTAAATTCATAACTTTTTTACAACAGAAATAACCATCACTGACTTCCTTAAGCTGGACTGTGACTCTGTTTTCTTCTAGACACAAACTTTGTTGCATTATTGTCCTGTTATCTCTGTAAAGCTGCTCTGAAACACTCTGTACTGTAAAAAGCGCTATAGAAATAAATGTGACTTGACTTGGCTTGACTTGACTCACCTTATTCAACACATCAGCTGTAATCGCTTGATCATTGACATTATCTCCTGCTTTCACCTCCAGTCTTAATATCTGTTGCTTCACTCGTGCTGTGGAAAGAAATGAAAGTGAGAAATACAAATACACACGATTACAATCACTTTGAATACGAGATGAGAAAAGGTTTGCTTGCACAGTGAGTGTTCGCCATATGAACAGGACTCAGTGATATGCCAAATATTGACAATATGTGTTGTGAAAAACATCAACATTATGAATATTGCATTGATTTAGGGATTAAAAATGATGAGAATTAAGTCAGATGTTTTAATAGCATTTTCAATTTAAACCTCAGTAGTAAAACGTGTGTGAAAGTTATTTAGCTTGATTTATTTCCGTGTATAAGTTCAAATTGTCCATTTATTCAGATTTATTTTTTTATATATATTTTTTGCTTTAATATATGTTGATAAATATCACATATAGTATTATTGCTTGTGTTCATTTAGTGAAACTTTTCGTAATCATTTTCAACTTGCTTTTTACAATGCATGAAATGTAAAATGTCTAGTAATTTGGGGGGAAAAACAACACTTTTAATTCATTTCAGAGCTAATATTTCAATACTGAGATATACTGAATACGGCATATCTAAAGTATCATCTTCTTTTATTTGAGATTAAGAGTTTTTTTGGGTTGAAAATGTATAAAGCAAGACAATGAAACAACTGTAAAATAAGTGTACTTGTCTGGCATAAGAAGAAGTTAGATGTTGAGCAGGTCTGATCATCAGTGTGGCCGTAATCATCTACAGCTCCACACATGTCTGCTCCAAACGAGTTATCCGGTTGTCCTTCCGCCCATGGCAGAGGGGAACCAGGCTTGTCTATTCAGCCACTTCCACGAGTCTCTGAACAGACCGATCCAGGCACAAGTGTATTGTTGGATCATCTCAGTTAGCTGTAGATTCTCATCCCAGTTCTTCACGGTGAACAGGTCTGAGTAGCTTTTCCTGCAGTAACTCTGAGCTACCTTCCAGGACAACAGTGGATCAGTAACTAATACCGGCTGTCCTTCTGTAAGACATCAGAATAACTACGATTAACTCAACAGGCATATTCATCCACGTGATCCCATGTTTAACAGTACAAGACATTAGGGAAATATGAGATACGGATGTGCCGTCACATTACATTGCTAAAAGTAATTTAGTAGCATATTCTTGCCTTGTTTTTGAATAAATAAATCAAATAGTGTCTTTCCACTGGCCAAATAGTATTTTAATTGCTTTATATTTGTAATGGAAACAGATAGGCCTTATTGTGCATTATTGATCATGTACATTTTCTGCTATTATCATGCGCTATAAGCAAACATTAAAACACGGCATGCCACAGGAAAAGTCTTCAAAAGCAGTGCATCCACTACAAATATTTCTATTTATTAGAATATCAAAAATGTTCTCGGTAATGATTTCATGTAATTGAAATGCTTAACTCCATTAATGAGGCTGGGATGTTTAATCTAAATGTGTATATCAGATGTAAAACATAGTTTAAATCATTCCTTTATTTCTTTAAACTGTGAACATGCACTGTATTGCTTCATTATGAATCCTAATCATAAATTGATTGAGCTATATTTCATAAAACCATTTTTTTTTTTCATGCAGTGCTCAATTTTGAGATTTTGCTTCCTTAACATGTCTTCTTATGACTAGTGGAAAGAAAACATCTAAAGTACATAGTTTATTTTTTACACTTTATCTTTTTGCATCTGTAGATATCAATTACTGTATGTGTCTTTTAAAGGCTGATTTCTCAAAACGAGTTTTTTTATCAACTTGTGTAACACTTCTATACACCAAAACTTACAGTTTTATTCATATATATATTCTGAAGGTTTTTACTGAAGGGTTTGTTCATATATCATTTATATATACATTTTATTCTAAAAACATGGTGAAAATGTATATAACATTTTATTCCTAAAAACATGGTGAAAATGTTTTTTTTTTTTTCGTCTGTTGAAAGTATTTTGTGATAAGAAGAGAAATCCAAAATCCCTTCTATAAAATACTTTAATGCACACGAAATCAAACAAGAATTATGAACCTGGCTTTATCCAATATTACAATTTTTGTTCTGCAATTTTGTGCATATTTAAAATATTAATGCATAATTTGCATATTTACATATAAGATGTCAGAAAACTTGCAAAACACAATATTTAAGCTCATGTACAGTGGCATGCAGTGAAATGTGTGAGCTCTTTGATACGAATGGCTGAACTAATACTGACTGAATTGATACTGAAAATATTTCATCTTTATTCTTACCACCATTTTGGCAAAAAAAGGGCATTGTCCAATTACAGGCTTCATCCCACCAGTATCCAGTCGACCGTAGATTTACACAATATTGTCTTCCATGCAAATTGTTTGGCTGGTCAGAATCCCAGTTTAAGTAAGTCACATTTTCATCTGGAAAAGACCAACGCCAGCTGTCCGCATCATCATACAGTCCGAGCCACGAGAAAAACTGTAGTTCAGCTCTTAACTTGTTTAATTCGCTCCACTCTTCATCAGTGTGTACAGTGGCCAAGTCAATGTAGTTCTGTCGACAGTAATCCTGAGCCTCGTACCACGTTTTATACTCTCGGATCAGAATATACTCACGCGTGCCGCACAGAATCAGTGAGAGAAACCCTGAGTGGAGTTCACACAAAGTCAGAACAAAAATCCAGTAATTCAGTGTTCAGATGGTCAATAAAAAGTGACTAAACACACTCACCTGAGAGCAGACAGAGATGGATCAGTCTTTGCTTCATCGCTGCTGAGATTAGATTAGATAGGTCTTCTCCATAGACTAGCTAAATATCAATGCACCCTGTATTAGAATATTGTTCTGTCCAGGGGTAAATACACACACCCATGGTCATTTGTGTATTGAAAGCAGTTTTGTCTTTATTCTCTGACATCAGCCGCATTAGGGATTCGTGTGTAAAGATTGCTCAGCTAGTGATGCACATCAAATGTGTTTACACAAATATAGGGAGAATGAGTGCAGAAAAAAGGGATTTGTTTGCATAGGAAATCATGTTATTGGCTTTCGTTCATGACACGCTTTTGTGTTCCTGACATCTGTATGAATCGGTTAAAGATGAAATACACTAATATCTTGTAAAATGAGGATGCCACTTAATGAATTGGATTAAGATAGCGTTTTAGCAACAAAATGCACATGTAATATTTTAAAAATAACTTTCACAAAAGCAATAAGGCCTTTTAGCCATGACTATTTTCTCAATGCAGTCATACTTTCCTTCCGACCTATCTTAACTTATTAATTACTATTTGAAAATGCTATTTTTGAACAATTAACAAGTTTTATTAACTAGGGCTGAGGCCGTTTCTGTGCTGTTTCGAAGAAACGAGGTCACGTGTGACGGAAAGAGTGTGTGTGTGTGTGTTTACGTGCATCTGATGGGGAAACAGTGGTGAATCCTCAGTACACTAGATAAACTGCGTTGTGTGAAGGTAGGGTTTGTTTTACAGTAGCACCCATTCATTTCCAAAATATCCACAAACGATTAGTCGCGACAGTCGTAAAACGTTCCAAGTGATTCGATGACATCCGGTCCATTACATCATCACACCTTCTCCAATGGCACTCCTCCTAAACGAATATCGCAAAGCCATTCGTTTTACTTCAAAACTAACAATGTAATTTATAGTTTTAGTAGCATGCAAAACTATTTTATGAAGCAGTAGTTTTTGACAACACTTTTTTATATATTTTTTTAACACACTCACCATTGTGAAATGTCAAAACTGCATGTAATAGTAGATCGAGCAGGTGTGAACAGACACATTTAATTTTGACTTGTTTTGCATTTTGAGTGTAAAAGCAGCCGCGTCATTAGGCGTTCGCGGTGTCGTTATCGTTTGCTCAACTAATGATGCTCAGCAAATGCTTTACATAAGTACAGAATAATCACGGCATAGGTGAAGGGAAGAGTTGCATGGGAATCATGTTGTAATCCGCATTTGTTCAGGGAACGCTTTTGAGTGTACGACCTCTGTATTCATCTAGCCGGTGGACTGTTCAAAACTGGTCTGGTAAAGTTGGTGAAAGAGTGAAGCTGTCAAAAAGTCTGGCCGGTTACTATGAAATACAAATTTCTTTGGCAATTATACAGAAAATACCATGTCTTAGTGACCCAGCTAGTTGGCCTTGTCAAACAATGCATTTTAAAAATCTTTCAGACACTGATTTGTACACTTTTCTGGATGATTTCACTCAAAGCTTGACAGATAGTACGACAGATAGTACGACCAGCAGTGTGCCAAATCCTTCTGAGAGATGTGAGGTTTTTCCCTTTTTTATTGAAATATTTACTCATGATTGGACTCAAAAGAAAGCCTTTCAAAACAGAAATTTCTTTATCACAAAATAATCATACAATTTTACGTAAAACACAATTTGCATGCATAATCATTTTCTATTGTTCAATTGTATTCTTCACTGTCCTGTTATTTTTCTTTGTGCATAATAAAATTACACATCATATCAAATGTCATATACATGAGTCTGCACAAATTCAATTAATAAATTGACAGCATAAAGCTGTCATGACCGAGCTTCAGTCCACATAACTGTAGCTTCTCCAAGGCTATAATGCTGACTTGACAGTGTCAGCTTCAGTAGTTGTACAGTGACGTGCTGAGCTCAGTGTAAAACCCAATGGAGAACAACAGTCTTTAATTAAACTTTAGGACAATAACCAAATTACGATGTGTGCAGATTCAACTTCCTATATGTGTAGATTCAGTCAATTAAAGTCTATTTAATTTATTAAAGGAAATTACTATTAGCTCTGTTGTATTTTTCTTAAATTTGTACTTCAACTATAACTAACAATAATAACCATAATGAACTAATAATGAACTAATAAATCCAACACAATCTCCTTTGCAGATCATAATTATTTTAGATTTTGTTGAATTGGTGACTAATTCTAATGAATTTGTATGATCTCATTGTACATTCTGTATGATGTGCTTAAGCCCCAATGATGGTTATATATGTATTCCTAAAAATCATACATTTTCATAGATAATCATTGTATAAAAGTGATCTGGGCCGACACTATGTTGCTGTCTGGGTATGAAATCGCCACCTTTTAAAATATTTATTAAAATAGTTTTCTGGTGAGATTGGGTTGAATAAATTCTAAACATGCAAATACGTGATACAATATATTGGTTATTTCAGATATAATGTATAATTGAGAAGTGAATATAAAGGAGCAAAAAATAATCATTCTAATGGTAATATATATATATATTTTTTTTATCAACTATGATTCTTGATTTTTTTGAAAACCATTCCGTCCGGCTGCTTCCGCCACATCAACTTCACATCCGCTGCCATTCCCTGCGTTCTCAGCTTCTGATGGACCTGAGGACAGACTAATGTCAGACTGAACCAACGTAAAAGTACAGGGTAATAAGGCTTCCCTTTCAGTCAGTCACGTTTGACAGCACGTTGGAGTGATCCGACTCTATAGGAATCTCGCTAGAGAGCCAATCTACTTCGAGTGAAACTAAACGGGCCAATGCACATTAGCGTGCAGTCATTTGCATCAGCTGCTCTGCCTCGCAGCGAGGGTATATAACGAGCAGCAGGTGCGACTGCACTTCAGCTTTTCGCTGAGGAGCCGAGCGTTTCGAATGTTGATGAAAACTAAGAGTGTTGAACTTTCAACGAGCAGCTCTTCAGGAGAACCTCTCGTGTGCGGTGCTGGCTATACAGCTTGGCAGCAGGGTCGATCTCTCTTTTTCTCTCTCTTTTTTTCTTTGTGCTGTTTGTCTAAAAAACTGAGCAAACAAAGGCTGTTCTTACAGCTGGTACGGTGCGCTGGGAGCGCTGAGAAGCCATTATTACGGCTGGTAAGAGACGGTCTTCAGGAGAGAGAGTCAGCACACTTCCCTGTCTGTGTTCGTTGCGACCGTTCCCCTGCGTGTTTCAGCGCCAAGGAGAGCAGTCTCCCTAAAAGAGCTTCACAAGAGAGCTGCATTTTTTTAAAGATGTCACTCTAGATGCGGTCGTTACCTGTGACGGGCCGTTGCTATGCAACTGTGCCTTAACTCCACCTGGCGGGGGGAGCCGTGTCTCCCTTCCCGGGCCTTTAAGCACTCATCGGACTTAACCAGTAAGGCTTACAAGGCCTGTGGGCAAGCTGCCTCTGCCATACACCCCATGGCGTTTTTGCAGGTTCATCAGACCAAAAGCTGAAGTGCAGTCGCACCTACTACTCATTATATACCGGCCCTGCGAGGCAGAGCAGCTGATGCAAATGACTGCACGCCAATGTGCATTGGCCCGTTTAGTTTCACTCGAAGTAGATTGGCTCTTATACAGTACAGATTGGCTCTGATTCCTATACAGTCGGATCACTCCAACGTGGCGTCTCCGTTCCCTCCTTCAGGGTCCGTTCCCTCCCTCCGTTCCCTCCTATAACAATATATATGTTAATTTTAATCTCTGAAATTTAAAAATGGAAGCCAGTCTCAACAGGACATGAGGGTTAATGAGAGGACAAAAACACAGGTGTGGTGATAAGCGTATGGCTCACCTCCTTCAACACATCAGCTGTAATCGCTTGATCATTGACATCATCACCAGCTTTCACTGCCAGTCTCAATACCTGTTGCTTAGGCCGTACTGAGAGAAGCAATGAAACACATGAAAACACAGAAAATTCGACAAAGTCGTCTTCAGGAGAACCTGAAACAACGATTTTGTCACACTGTGATTACTGTGATATTTTAACGTTACAGTAACATGATTTTGTAAAGGCAAAGCACAACATGCAAAACTTACAGTTTTATTCCTATCTATATTCTGAAGGTTTTTGCTCATATATCATTCAACCTGATTTTTATAACATTTTGTTTCTAAAAACATTGTCCATTAAGAGTCTTTTTTATGATTTATGGAGTGATAAGAAGAGAAATCCAAAATCCCCTCTGCAGAAACCTTTAACTCATATATCTCAACAAAATCAAACAAGAATTTTTAACTAGCTTATCCAATTTTCATGCATAATTCATTAAATAATGTCTCCCTTGCGTATTTAACTATAACATTTCAGAAAATTTCTAATACAAAGCAAATGTCTCAATGTACATTGTGATTAATCAAGTGGAGAAAGTATTTGTTAAAATAAAAAACTTAGTTAAAAAACGTAGTTTTCTGAAGAAATCTTAAGAGGAATTATCCGTGCCTGCACTAAACTTTAATGCCTAGTGTTATTCAAATCCTGAACTGTTAGTGAGAGTAAAAATAAAACAGACCTACTAGATTAATTATATACAGGTCCGACCATTTTCATACAGCTGGTTTGAATTTTATGGCTAAAAAAGATATAATCAGAACCCAGAAACAACCACAAAATGCTCTAAAATGAAAACATTTTACCTTACCACTGCAAAAGAAGAAGAGCTGTTGTGAGCAGCGCTCGTCAGTAACCTGAGCACCATCATCTAGAGCGCCGCAGATTTCACTGCCAAACAAATTATCTGGTTGTCCGTCCGCCCATGGCAGAGGGGAATCAAGGCTTGTCTGATCCGACCACTTCCACGAGTCCCTGAACAGACCGATCCAGGCACAAGGGTATTGTTGGATCATCTCGGTTAGCTGTAGATTCTCATCCCAGTTCTTCACGGTGAACAGGTCTGAGTAGTTTGCTCGACAGTAACTCTGAGCTGCCTTCCAGGACATTGTTAAATCACTGACTAGTACCGGCTGTCCTTCTGTAAAACACCAGAATAACGGATCAAGTTAGTTGGAAAAGGCTTTTTTACTAAGTCCAACCCCATCCTATGGGTTTTTATAATGGGGTTTTTCTTGAACGTTTTGCTCTACAATGTAAAATACACTCTCACCCATATCAAAAACGTGAATTTTGAAGCTGTTATTTTTATTTTAAACGGACAAAACATTCAATTATAGACTTTATTCACAGCAGCTCCGACTTTGACTTTCAGCGGGAATGAGTGAGGGATAGACATACATCTCATTTAATGTGTTTCTGGATTGACGAACACGCAAAAAGATCTTTCCAAGAAATCTCGGACAACATGAGCTGTGTAAAATGATAAGCTTTATAAAGCTTTTTTTAAAGCGGATGCCATTGAAAACACTGTAAGTCTAAAATTTCTAATAGCCTAGCTTTCATTCCTGTCCTGGCGCTGCTCTGAATAAGGTCTATTGTCAAGTTGGGTATAACCACAGGATTTATTTTACTCATAAATTATAAAAATTAAAAAATAACCCCATAGGAAAATCAAACAGCATTTTGCGTCAATTCACTATTTGCACTATTCTACTGTATTTGTTGCTATTTATACCAGACGCAAACACTATTTGCACCATTACACTGAAAGAAATAAACTGGTGTAGGATTTACTTAGAAACAATTCTCATTTATAAATAGCTAGTAAGTAATTACTAAGAAACAGCAAGAAAACATTGAATTCAAAGTGAAATGTTGAAGTAGAAAGACTGAAATAGTATTTTCTAATGAAAGTATATGAGTCTTACTGCTTTGACAAATAATGCGACATTTGATATTACAGTCTTTGTCTCGCCAATATCCGTTTGAATGAAGAATTGCACAATATTGTGTCCCTCCATAATTATCTGGCTCTGCAAAAGCCCATGTCGTGAATGTGACGTTTTCATCTCGAAAAGACCAACGCCAGCTGTTCACATCATCATACAGTCCGACCCACGAGGAAACCTGTAGTTCAGCTCTTAACTCGTTTAATTCGCTCCACTCTTCATCAGTGTGTACAGTGGCCAAGTCAATATAGTTCTGTCGACAGTAATCCTGAGCCTCGTGCCACGTTTTATACTCTCGGATCAGAATATACTCACCCGCGGCGCACAGAATCAGGGAGAGAAACCCTGAGGAAGAAACAGAACAAATTTATAATTATTCAGCATTCAGGTGTGACTTAAATAGACAGAAAATACATTGCATGTGAAAAATGAAGACAAAAATGTATTATTGTTGCTGTTATTTTAACTTCAAAACTAAACATATCATTCTCAGTCTTTTTTAAAAAAACATAACAAAAAATAATAAAACAAAACAATCAAACAAACGTAAAATAGACAAAAATGTATTATTGTTGTTTTATGTTATGCATATGATAAAATATCATTATAATAATATCATAAATATTCTTCTTATTTAAATTTAAAACACATGCAAGGCAAGGCAAGTTTATTTATGCAGCACAATGGTAATTCAGAGTGCTTTGCAATTAAAAATAACCATAAAATAAGCATAACAAATGATTAAGTGACAAAATTAACAATAAAAAGTAAAACAAGATTCTAAAAAATATATTCAAAATATAAAAAGAGAAAAATAATCTTGTGCATCACACAAAAAAAGTCATTCATAAAAACTCACCTGCACACAGAAAGAGCTGAATCAGTGTGTGCTCCATCACTGAGACATCAGCCATCACTCTCGGGGACGATTCTGAAGATGCTCTGAGATATAGCCGTGACTGAGGGAATATACACACCCTTTTACATTTGCGTATTTAAATCAGCCTCATATTTACTCTTAAAAACTTAAAAAGTGAAAAATGTCCTCAGCTAATGACGCGTATCACAGTTGTTTGTACACAAATGCAGACGAAATCAGAGAACGAAGGGAGTGATTTGCATGGGAAACCATCAACACTCCGGCCGTCTCAATGTGAGCAGCAGCACTATAGTGAGTGTCATATAGTGCACTGTACGACACTCACTATAGTGCACTATACGACACTCTATAGTGCACTGTACGACACTCACTATAGTGCACTATACGACACTCTATAGTGCACTGTACGACACTCACTATAGTGCACTATACGACACTCTATAGTGCACTGTACGACACTCACTATAGTGCACTATACGACACTCTATAGTGCACTGTACGACACTCACTATAGTGCACTATACGACACTCTATAGTGCACTGTACGACACTCACTATAGTGCACTATACGACACTCTATAGTGCACTGTACGACACTCACTATAGTGCACTATACGACACTCTATAGTGCACTGTACGACACTCACTATAGTGCACTATACGACACTCTATAGTGCACTGTACGACACTCACTATAGTGCACTATACGACACTCTATAGTGCACTGTACGACACTCACTATAGTGCACTATACGACACTCTATAGTGCACTGTACGACACTCACTATAGTGCACTATACGACACTCTATAGTGCACTGTACGACACTCACTATAGTGCACTATACGACACTCTATAGTGCACTGTACGACACTCACTATAGTGCACTATACGACACTCTATAGTGCACTGTACGACACTCACTATAGTGCACTATACGACACTCTATAGTGCACTGTACGACACTCACTATAGTGCACTATACGACACTCTATAGTGCACTGTACGACACTCACTATAGTGCACTATACGACACTCTATAGTGCACTGTACGACACTCACTATAGTGCACTATACGACACTCTATAGTGCACTGTACGACACTCACTATAGTGCACTATACGACACTCTATAGTGCACTGTACGACACTCACTATAGTGCACTATACGACACTCTATAGTGCACTGTACGACACTCACTATAGTGCACTATACGACACTCTATAGTGCACTGTACGACACTCACTATAGTGCACTATACGACACTCTATAGTGCACTGTACGACACTCACTATAGAAGATCCAGTCGTGTCTGACCACTGAATATGCTGGAGTTTGTTTTTGGAGGAGCGAGGAGCATTTTTCTTGAAACCCTCCCAAACAACATGTGGGGATGTAGGGGTTGTTTGATCATTTGTTTTAGGCTTTCTGACCCCCAAGACTCCAGTAATCTCTGCAATTCTCCATCTGTGATCCTTGGAGAGTCTTTGGCCACTCAATCTTTCCTCCTCACCGTGCATTAAGACAATATAGACACACGTCCTCTTCCAGGCAGAATCGTAACATCATAAGTTGATTGAAACTTCTTAATTATTGCCCTGATGATGGAAAAGGGGATTTTCTATTCTTTAGCCATTTTCTTACATCCACTTTCTATTTTGTGAAGCTCAACACTCTTTTGCTGCACATCAGAACTATATTCTTTGGTTTTACTCATTGTGAGATTGATGATTAAGGGGATTTGGCCTTTGTGTATTCGTCATATTTAAACTCCTGTGAAACAAGAAGTCATAGCTGGACAAGTTCATGTTCCTAGTCACCCTGGTGTGCTAAATAAAGGTAGATATTAATGGGAATATACTTCAGAGATATTTTACTCGTAAAAAATTATAGGGGAGCCAATAATTGTGGCCGACGTGTTTTGGAGAAAAGCATTTATTTTATAATGTGATTTCCTCCCCACTTATTTTACTTCAATGAAAGGTTCGATTTTTGCGGATTTTTTGAATGAAAGATCAAAAGGATAAACAATGCAGATTTATTTTTTACAGCCATTTTTGATCATATTTACCAGGGGTGCCAATAATTCTGGCCACCACTGTAATTGTACAAGCGTCCTCCTTCAGCTCGAGCTTCACGAGTCTTTCTGTGTCAAATCTGCTCTGAGTTTATCAAGGAAACACAAGAATAACTGTGATATTGTTAGTAATATTTCAGCTGGACTGAAGCAGCTTTACTGGATTATCCAGACATCTTTTATCATAAAAATCATGAGTATCAAATATGATCATCAGGCTTTAGAGGAAGGTTAGGGTTAGATCATAAAACTAAGCATTTAAATATCATCTTACTAAGACATATTGTTGGCAGATATTGATATTTATATGCAAGTATTTTTCTGTCTATTATTGTCCGGCTTTACAGGGTTAAAACTCCTGTCCAGGGTTAAGTCTTGTCCCAGACTAAAACACACGTTTGAGCTGTTGTACACACTTTTTGAACTATGGCTCCATTTCTCTAAACTCTACACATAAAACATGCAAAACATCACACATCTCTTGCAGAGGCAAACACTTAATTCAAGAGAATGTACCAAGAGACCTCTCTGTAAATCGCCAGCACTATAAGTCACTACAATATGTTATTCAGTAACTCATAATGGCACCAGTCTTCCTGCAGAAGAGTTCAAACTGGTACACGGCTACTAGGGTGTTCTGCAACCTACCAACCCTAACCCTAGCAACCAGCAAGAGCTCCCTAGCAACCACCTAAACCAGTAAATACATCTTAAATGAGTAATATGACACTCGTAGCCTTGCGATATCGCTGTATATCAGTGATTAAAGCTATGATGATCCAGCCATGCCATGCTCGTGCCTATTCGGCCGCATCGTTATTAAAGATTTTAAGAACTCTATAAAAACTCCATAGTAACCATCTTTGACAACTACCAACCACCTCTTGACACCATAGCAACCACCAAAAATACCTTAGCAACCACCCTGAACACCATAGCAACGTCTAGAAACGCTCTCGTAACCACCCAAAATACCCAAGCAACTGCCTAGCAACGCCCTAGTTACCACCCAGAACACCCTAGCAACTACCTAGAAACCACCCAGAATACCCTAGCAACCGCCTAGCAACACCATATCAACCACCCTGAATACCCTAGCAACCAGCTAGCAACACCATAGCAACCACCCAGAACACCCTAGTAACCGCCTAGCACGGTCGTTACATATCATTATTATTAAATGTTAACTAGCTAGAACTAAACACAAAGGGTTTATTTCTGGTCGGGCGAGTAGATCACATGTTTACTTGCTCTGCCAAAACATTCTCTGCATGAAAGTTCTTGCTTTCCTTGTTTTTGACCTATTATAACCATTTTAGATACCAGTGAAATTTCACAATTCTCAAAAACCAATTTACCAATCACAGCAAAAACTAATACAAGCCTAACTAATATAAAGTTTAAACATTAAAGACAAGTCAATAATAAAATAAGAACAAATAAACAAATTAAAGCTACATAATTTATTCCTGGCTCCACACTCCGCACAAACACTTGGATATGCGCTTAATAGGAAACATTTATCCAGGTTAACGTTAGAGCGAGCAGCCATGCCAGACGGATAAGTCCTCTTCGTGTCTAACAAATCAAATTATGTTGCATTTTCTTGCGCCAGTTTGAAAAGGGTGGCTGAGACACTTAGCTTATACAAACGCCCAACGCTGGTGTTTTACTTTAAATAAATTCGTTTAGTAAATAAATATTGTTTGTGGGATAATTAATGCCACAATAATTTGTTTATTTTATTGGCTACTTTTATTTTTCATTTTTGTTTTGCACTGAATAGCCTACCATTTAATAATCCAGTTTGATGTGTTCATTTAGACTGA
>FLSR01000598.1:85042-117358 GCA_900092035.1 Leuciscus waleckii
TGTGTATCAGGCGTCTTATTAGGCGACGTGCCTGGTTCAGACGTTATGATTTTTTATACATTTCTCACGTACGCCGTCGCCACGTTGCCGTAAGGTATACGTTACTACTGTGACGTCGCCATGACGTCGCCGCCGGTCTGTCGTTTGACGTCTCTATCAATCCCATTCAAAAATAGACACGGACTGACGGCGACGGAAGGGTAGACTGCTCCTTCGCCTTCTTCAGTGTAGTCTTAGAAAAGTCACTATCCACTCGTCATACAGCTGTTTCTATTGTCAGTGATTTCGTCTTGTCTTTGTCAGATCGTCGTGAGGTTTCCCTGGATCACTCGCGAGCTCTTTTCCTTCTGGCTCCTGTTGTTCCTCGTTCTCCCGGATCTCCTGACTCTCCAGCTTTCTCCTGACGTTTCTGACCAGCATTTCTACTCTGTTTCTCTGTGTTGTCAATAAACTGTTATTTACTCGCAATTGGATCCTATTTGCTTTCTTATTTTACAGTCACTGGCAGGACACTATTGGCTTGTTTAAAACAGAATCTGAATTTGTTATATTGTGAAGCTGCTTTCAAACAGTCTGTCTCGTATAATGTGCTACAGAAATAAAGCTAGCTTGACTTTTATGCTAAAAGATGCTTATATTTAGTATAGATTTACAAAATAAACAAATGCAAGGGTGAAAAGACGAGCTGTTAGATTTGAGTGTCTAATGTAGAGAAATGTGTCCAGAGTTTTGCTAAAAGTTTTACACATGCAAACTGAGTGTAAAGCGTATGACATGCTTGCAGACTTTAATGGCACTCAATTAAACAAATATGTTGTCATCTTCACCTTCACTGGGTTCTTATTTGTATAATGGTGATAAATGTTACACAAATACAACTTTTGTTAAGCAAAGGGGCAGGGAAATGAGCCTCAAGTGCTCATGTAAAGTTAATGGGATGGTTCAAGGTAGACATGAACTCAACGTCGCTGTCCACAAAAATAAAAATAAAGAATTTGTACTAACTGTGTGTATATATTCTGTGCTTTTCAACACTGAAGCAGGAGGACTGTATGTGTTCTTGAAATTGTGATAAAACAGAAGTGGCAATGATTTTTTTCCTTCTGTATGGTGACGTCCATCTGAGTAAAGCTTATGTCGAGAAAGAAGGAAATGTAGGGCGGGGACTTGGTTCTATATACCAGCTCCTGATTGGCTGTTGAGATGTGGGCGTGGCTCAACAGAAGAGGCGGATCTTAACGCAAACTAGCAGTGAATTGTGGGCGTGGTTTAAGCAGTTAAAAAAAAAAAAGAAACAGGCACAGATTAATTGTTCACAATAAGACCAATAATATGCATTTACTGGGTTTCAATGATCAGATTCATCAAAACAAGCTGTGAGAAACTGCACGTCTTCACTTCTGAGCTCATGTGCAAGATATGAACTTATTCAACAACAAGGATGCATCAGTTGCTTATGTTTATATAATAGTCCACATTATCTCTTTTTTAAGCGAAATGACAAAAAAAAACTAAAAAACAACTCTAGTCCAATTTCCACTGGTATTGATACTCCAGGTAAACGCCATGTTGGTCATAAATTCATTTTAAATGAGCTGGAATCTGCTTTATCTGATTACAAATGTTATGACTGATATCTTTGAGTTGACCTTGGTGGTAAATTTTGTTCTTTTCATGTATAGTGTCTTATTTAGTCTTGGCCAAGAAAACACTCTTGTAAAAGAGTTTTTGTTTTTCTGGTAAAATACAGGTTAATAATTAAGTAAATTGATACATTTGTGATGTACACTTTTAATAGTATACAACTTTTTCTAGATAAATAAAGTTAAATAAAGGAATAAAGGTAAATAGAATCATAGTGTCGTGGGTAACTCATTACAAGTAACTTGAGTTAAGTAATCAGATTACTTTTTCAAGATAACGAGTAAAGCATTACTTTTTAATTTACAACAAAATATCTGAGTAACTTTTTCCAAATAAGTAACTGATTACTTTCCATAAAAAGTAACTAAGTAACACAATTAGTTACTTCTTTTAGGGAGTAACGCAATATTGTAACGCATTACTTTTAATGTACATAAATTGTGATATTTTATAGTTTTTAACTTATATGATTTTACCATGTATTTTCCTGCTCTCTGATTTGAATAAAGAGCCTTATATTGCAGTAATCAGTCTCAGTGTTGTACATACAGTTCTAGACACAAGGTTTTGCATAACGTAAGAAAGAGCTATTAAAAGGCAAGTAAAAACAGATTTTGTGAGCAGAAACCTATATACGTGTGAGAAGCAACTGGAAGCATCAACCTTCAGTCGTCCGAAGCAGGTAAAGCTGGTGCTTTTTAACAATTCTACATTGCATTTTTCCAATTCAATACCTTTTCTACATTATCAACACAAGGCTTTTAGTCACAATTAAAATGTGACTGAGCTGATGAGGAAAACCCTCTTGATCATGATTTCATGGTCTTGGATTTGATCTTGAATGAATCTGGCTCTTTGTTGCCACATGAATGAAGCGCCTGAGAGTGTTTCAAAAACCTCGACTAGAAACAATGAGTTGCAGAAAAACTATCCAGGTCAATCCTGGTCATTTCTTTCTTCCAGTGAACGAAGCAGAGATGATCATGAAGAAGATTCAGCTCGTTCTGGTGCTGGGTGAGTGTTAGTGTGGGAAACTACACAATTAAACTGTTGTCAGATTAAAATGACCAGAGCTGATTTTACCATCAGCAGGAATCCTCTCGAAGACCTGGTGCGACCCGTACCGCTTCGTTCTGGTGGAGGAGCTGAAGACCTGGCTGGAATCGCAGTCGTACTGCAGAGAGAAACATCTGGATCTGGCTACGGTTCAGAGTGACGGAGACCGAGAGAAGCTAAAGAAAGCGGCAGACGCTGTGAACTTTGGCTCTTTTGCCTGGATCGGTTTCTACAACGGCGTCCTCACTTGGCGGTGGTCTTATCAAAATAAGGTGATAAACTATGAAAAGTGGGAATCCAGGGAGCCGGACTCCTCCCGCACAGCTGAGGCCTGTGTATTTCTTTACGCAAACGGAAATTGGGGTGATACAACCTGCCTTATTGAACAAACGTTTTTTTGCCAAACTGGTAAGAAATAATGCAAAACGTTCACTTGCAATCTGGATGTCTGCTTAGTCTCTTGTGCAGAGTCGTTTTCCTCATAACATTCATGCTTAACCCGATCTAAATACGTGTTTAAAATCTTGCTTTTCAGCCGAAACATCCTTATAATGAGGATGAGAAGCAAAACTGCACTGGATATGAACACTTGCTTTCAGGGAAAACCTCAAATACATTTTAATCTTCCACTTTAAGCTTGAAGTAAAAAAAACAAAAACATTTCTTCCAGTGAAAACATCCTTAAGATGCAGTACATTTGTTTAACACTTGCTTTCAGAGAAAATCAAAAAAAAATTGCAATTGCAAGTTTTCCAATTTATGCTTGAAATTAAAAATATCTCCAGGCAATAGAGTCAAAGCAAATGTTTTGAAAGCAAATCCCAATATAAGACCTGCACTTTCTTATTCTTCATGAAGTTAAGCTTTAAAACCCACTTTGCTCCTCATGTCAGAGGGCACAAAAGCTCATGCAAACACTTGAAACAGTGGCTTCTCATTGAACTTCTGCTTTTAAAGTAGGGATGCACCGATATGAACATTTTGGCTGAAACCGATAACCGATAATTCTTTATATTTGAAAGCCGATAACCGATATATTGGCTGATAAAGCAAAATCCACATTTTAATATGTTTTTTGAGAGCCTGATTACAAAAACAAAAGTCTCATCATTAACAGCCACGTCCAAAACACACAATTATAATGTTCTCATGATCGTTTTATGTAGCCGATATAACAGACTTAACTATTTTTCCTTTTTTTTAACTGATTCCAATCATATTTCAAGCAATTCAAACCCATCATGTTGAACAGTGCGCATCTGAAGAGTCTCAGATGAAGGAAATACTACATTATTTATCAGCTTTAATATATCGGCCAAATCTTCTTATCGGGCCGATAACGACAACATTAAAAATGAACAAATATCGGCCGATACCGATATTGTGTCCGATATATCGGACATCCCTAATTTAAAGCATTGAAAAAACATTAAGCATGTGCTTTTATTCAAAGCAACTTACAATTGATGCAAGCAATTTATCACGAGAGCAAACATTGTAAAGTTACAAATACAAGCTCGATTAGTACAAAAGCTCAGACTGCTCTTGTCTAATTCAGAAAAGGTGAATAAAGAAATTCTATCAAAGCCATTTTCGTTTTGAGGATGAGTTTTAGGTCATGTTTTATCACACACTTGTCAAACACGTCTCAATGTCCTGACCACACATCTGAATCCTTACAGACAAGAGCAAAATCGCAGACAAGTTTAAGTACATCCAAGCGAACATGACGTGGCGTGACGCTCAGCTTTACTGCAGAACGAACTACATAGACCTGGCCACGGTTAAGGACGACTCCGAGAACAGGCCTCGCGGTCATTATCACCGAACACAACGCTGTGGGCGCCTGGATCGGCTTGTCCAAGAACTTGTGGCTCTGGTCAGATCAGACCGAGGTGTCGTGGTCTTCGGTGAGATGGGAGACGGGACAGCCCGATAACACTGACGGCAGTGAGGAGTGTGTGTGTGCCGGGACTGAAGGACAGATGGCGGACGTCTCCTGCTCCACTCCACGGTTCTTCTACTGCAGAACCCGTGAGCTCCTGAATCTCTCATGTCTCATGTTCACACAGTACACCGTCTGTGTGCGAGTATGAATTATTCATTACACTAATACGTGTTCGTTTCTCTTAGCTGAAGTTAGGGAAATAAAGCTGGTCAGAGTCGCAGTGAAATCTGCTGGATATCTGAACGAATCTGCAGTGATGGCGGCCATCGAAACCAAGGTGAGTCGTTGCTGCATTATCATTAATATGCTGTTATAGTTTTTATGAATATTTTAAACAGGCTTTTTTTAAAATATTTTCCGCAAAAAAATTGTTTGCATGTTTTGCCATTTTTATTAGTTACATATACAGTATATATATATATAATTTTTGTTATAGTTTAAGTCATTTTAGTACTTAGTCTTAAACAAAACTATATAGCTGGCAAACGATACATTTTTTTAATCTTTTAATCCGTTTTCAACTAAAAACGTAAAACTTTTTATGCGTTTTAGCTGTACATTTACACGACAACGGCGTTAAGTGCCTGAAAACGCAAACTTTTGAAAACGGGTTTCAAAGTGCAAGTTACGGTCTCCGTGTAAACAACAAAAACTCAAATCTTTGAAGACGATTGACGTCATGCACATGCGTATTACGTGTTCAGTCTGTAGTGTTTCATCGCCATCTACTGGCCTGGCAGCAGAACACAGCCATTTTAGTCGTTTTCGTGGAGCCGTGTAAATGGGGACCGATTTGACAATGGTGTCGTCTCTACGACTTTCTAAACTGAAAGGAAAACTCTCCGTTTTAAGCATATCGTAGTTGTGTAAACGTACCCTAACTAACTACATCATGTTCCGATTAATTAATCCCAGTGTAAATCACACATCAAATTCAGCTGAGAAATTAACCACAAAAGATCATTGCAAGTCATTATTGTGTTAAATGAGAAAAACATTACAAAAAGTAGCTTTAGAAAGAAATGTTGTTTATATGATTGAACATAGAATTTATTACACATAAACTTTTAGGCTTCAACGGCCATACTTGTATTGTTCAGAAGCTGCATCTGAACTGGTATTTAGATGTATTATGAGAAAAAATACACCATTCTTCAAAATATCTTCTTTGATGTTATACGCAAAAGAAAGTCAAACAGGATTGCAAACTATCCCCAAAATATGAAGTTAAATAAATGACACTCTAAGCAAGAACCTAAAACTGCCAGTAGGGGGCGGTAAATGTCTAAATGAGTAAGTCAATTCATTTGTTTCGTTCAAACGGCTGATTCATTCAGGAATGAAGAAAATGAGTCATTGAATCATTGGTTTACCCATTCAGGGGTGTTTAACGACAGCATCCTTAGCCGACTATGGTCTCAAGTTCCGTCGTTATCATCATAGTTCAGCGAGTTGGTGTTTCACGAAACCATCGTTCTAACGAACATTCGCAAACAGCATCGCAGAGTTGTGTGTGTGTAACGACAGATCTCGATGATCTCGAGCAGTTTCTAGTTTTCATGACATGTGGACTCAACAAATCCTTATCTTGAGGAATATAAGCAAGCTGACATTCAGTGCAATCTATATATTTTATTTAGAATACATACAAATGTCATTTACGTCTTTTAGTTTGTCAAGAGATGTAGTTGGTGAACGAGCTCTAGTGCGTGCGAACGAGTCTTTACAGGAGATGTTCTCACTGTCTTCAGTATATCCAGTAATCGCTGATGAACTCTGGCCTCCAGGTGAACCAGATGCTCTCGGAGCAGAAGATGGACACCGGATCCACCGTAACATGGCGAGTCCTTCCCGACGAAAGTCTTCCAGATGCAAGACAATAACACACAAAAGACGACAGCAGCGTGTGAAGAGAGAGATCCGTGACACGTTACACACGTACAATAACTTCTACAAACGGTTGTGAATCTGTAGAGATAGCCTGCATATGATAAATGATTAATTAACTGAATGATAGATGTTTAATTTAACATTTAACACACTGACATTGTTAATGCTTTGCACTGCACAAATACAAGAACTTACAAATAACACCAAATGCATTTCAATTTAGTAATGAACTTTTTTATTTCTCATTATTTTACTGATTTAATTTTTTCACAAAGATGATAATAATAATCTAGTCTTGGGCTCCTCTAAGTACCAAGTTATTTTGTGTTTAATTACTTTGAAACCTTATGGATAATAACATTTGACAATAATAAAAAATGAATGATTTAGACAATCAGTATTTTCCAGTTTCTGTTTTTATCAACGCATTCATCAAAAGTGTATTCTTCCTCCTGCAACTGCTTTGTGAAATGTGTCTCATATTTAATAAACGATAGACATTGAGGTCTTTTAGTAACTAGCTTGTATAAACCTTAATTAAACAATGCAATAATCCATTATAAAGGAGTGCTTCCCTGTCTGATATTACGCTGTCGCCACATTGGACCAGGGGTTTGGAAACTGGATAGATTCATTCGGCACGACCCTCACAGTGCATTATGGGTATTCTGTACCGCTGAGCGTACATCAGTTGGACAGTTGTTATTGTGGTGCATTGTGGGAATGAATGAGTGCACTCGATAATGTCCACGATGGTTTCGGACACCACTACAAATGTCTAAAATAAAGTTCTATTCAACTGTTAATGGGTTGTACGTCAGAGCGGAGGCTCGCTATTGGCCGACGCTGGTCATGTGTGTGATGCTAGCCAATAGTGAGCCTCCGTTCTGACGTAACCCAGACGCGCTGCGCTGTTACACTACGTGAACTCACTCAGAGGAACACAGAAGAACATGAAAAGTTGAATAAAGTCATTATTTTGGTTTGTTTGCGACTAAAAGTATTCTCGTCGCTTGGTAAACTTTAGGTTGATACACTGTCGTCACTTGGACTATTTTAACGATGTCTTTACTAACTTTTCTGGGCCGGCATAGATATCGATTACCTAGAAGCCTATGGAGGAGTGAGACAGCCCTCAGAGTTCATCAGAAATATCTTCATTTGTGTTACAAAGATGAACGAGAGTCTTACCAAACACAAACCAAACCGAAGCACAACCCCGCTAGAGTCAGTTCACCAGCCGCTAGTTAAAGTCCCCAAGCGTTTAATGTAGTTTATGTGTCTATGTGGTGTTTTTAATATGCTTTAATAAGACAAACCATGTGTAAGTTCATAAGTCGACACCATTGCTGAGTATTTCCTCCTTAAAACTGCAGTGAACCAAAGACAGTCTCAAAAACACGCTTTGAAATCGCTGGTGTTTCTGACGTCACAAACTACCTTGTAACCAATCAGATCAACGTGTGATCGTCAACCAGTGGATCTCTGAGCTGAGTGAGTGGAGGCGGGGCTCATTCGCATATTCATAGAACCGCGCATACTAAATGAGGCAAGGGTGTCGAGTTACATTCAAGATAAAGGCATTTTTCAAGGGAAAAAACTTTTAAATATGTCATTCTGGTGATTAAAGATGAGCTTTAAGGGATAAAATGATGGACTACTGGGAGACTTTAAGGCTACTGGTCCAGTGGGTTTATCCAGTTCATTTGGAGCATTTGGCCTCCATACAGTTTCTGACTGAATCAAAACACATTTCTGTAGTAAACCACTAAATCAAATAAACAAATTTTATTTTAAGTACGTCTCATTGAGGACAACCAAATGAGATTACTTGACTTGACATGTGCATCCATCGGATCAGAGATCATTTCCATGTTTCTTGCTTTGGGCTAATGGGATTTAGATGGTAGGAAACACCAGATCCATCACTGTCAGAGGGTCATGAAATGCTTTGCATGAGGGCTAGATTATTACAGAAAGCCTTATGTGGTGTAAACTCAAAACAAATACCACTGCCAGTTACTTCAGGCTAAAGACACTTCCATCAGCTGTACTGACACGAGAGGCATCGCAACACATCGTCTGAAGACATCAACGCTCAATACTTTACGAAGAGCTTATGAACTAGTCAGACGCACACAAAGTACACATATTATGTATTTGAACTAATGTACAGATCCTCTAATGGAATTACAAGTACACTTTTTTTTATTTTACTTGAGCGAAATTATTATAATTTTTTTTTAATGCACTTAAATATCAAAAGTAAAAGTCACACAATAAAGTTGTTAAATGACTGGGTGTAGAAGTTGAACACAAGCACAGAGGAGAAATGTGTGATTTGACAACCGCTATATATAATTGTAATATTGTTAATGCATTTGCTGATCAATTACATTTTAAAATTGCTAACCTGACAGCTAACAAACATATGCTCTACGAATGTTTCGCTAACGTTCCCATTACGTTGTGGAAACGTTATCTCTGAACGTTCATTTTTTAAAATCTTTTTTTTCCTTTTTTTTTTCTTGGTTATGCGAACGTGAAGTGAACACATTATGGGAATGTTTTATTTTAGGTGTTCTCTCTAAATGTTCTGAAACAATTAGTAACCTTGAAAAACAAAAAAACTTTAGATGAACGTTTCAGAATGATGTATAAACATGAATTCGGTTTATAAACATACACATTCTGGCTCAACAGGGAGAGACTTCAGCAGAATCAGTCAGTGTGTGTCCAACTTTTCCTCCTTTCCCACGTCGTTCACAGCTTTGAAAACTACAGGTCGATCAATCACGGATTTTGCAGAGGCAAATAAGTGTCACATCCGAACACACACAGAGAGAGGAGAGTCTCGGACGCAGGAAGTAACGTTCCATCAAAAGTAACAATGTCACATCATTTGATACTTTTTTAGAAAATGTAACATCCCACTTTAAGAACGTCTTCCCTGACTCTTCCCGCTCCTCCATCACTGCCGTCATACACTGGGAACAATCTGCTGTCGGATTTACTTCCAGAAATTTTCACCACAAACTGCTAGAAAATCTCACAAATGATTATGAGGAAGCCAGTAACACATTCAGTTAAATGGGACATTTTGAAGTTGAAAAACTGAAATTATTTTCTCAATAAATCTTGGGAATTTTTATTTATTTTCTTTTTACAGTGTACGAGAATGAGTCATCTGTGATTTTGCCTAATGTGCCAACCTCTCATCATTAAACAAATGTGTTGTCCAGGTGAAAGAGAGGCTTCTGATGTGGAGAGCAGACGAGGTGTGCAGAAACACATTCACTCACATTATCCAGAAGACCATTATCATTTACAGCCTTCTGATGTTTACTAAGAAATACAAAAACTGTTTATTAAATGTGGAGATTGAGCATGAGCCGTTTTCATAAAGCTAGCAAGTGTTGAAGATGAACATAAAAAATAACACCCCCCCCAAAAAAAAGCCCAATTGGGTTTTGATTCGGTCCAGTTAGTTTTTGCCACATTGTGTTTTGATTCGGTCCAGTTAGTTTTTCAAGCTGGTTTTAATCATCATGACAGTAAAGGTGACACAGCTGAAGTTTTGCATGCAGTTAAAGAGAATATTAAAGCGTAGGAAGACTCATAAAAGCATGAGAGGAGAAAAGAGGAAGAGAAGATCACACAGGTTTGTGTTTTTAAAAACATTTTGGACAATATTTTAATGCATTTATGCTGATATTGAGCAAATGTAATTTTGTCGTTTCAGATAATGGAGAACAAACTACTTACACTCTTCGTTTTAACTGGTAGGTTTTCTTCAGTGTGTGTGTGTGTGTGTGTGTGCAAAAATATCTTCTAAGAACGTTTCGCTGACATGTTATTTCTGAATGTTTTTTAAATGTTTTTTTTTAAAAAAGTGTTTTTCTTGATAACGTGAACATTAAGGAGCATTTGACTTTTTCTAATATTAGAGGAACGTCCAACTAAAACGTTTTAGAATTTAGAAATGTTATATGAGTATATATATAGTTGAGATATGATACTGGAAGAAGATTGTTCATAAGTTTGAGAGACCCTTGACAGATGTCTTGACTAGAGCTGGGCGATATTGCCCCCAAAAATAATAATAATATCAAGCAAAATTTTTCATATCAGCCAGTATTGATAATTATCACGATAAATGTCAAATCTTTATTTATTTCAAGTTTAAAGGCAGATTTTCGCTCCTGATAAAAAGTTGTAGAAACCAGATATGACAAACACTTGCCAAACAGGCCGAGATTCCACAAATTAATATTTCATATGTAATAAGGGTTTGAAACTTTCCACATATGCTAGCATGACGAAACTTAGTGGATTTATTAGTTGCCATATCAACACTATATAGAGAACAAATGCACCAAAATTAAGTTTGGAAGAGTCACTGAACATTTATTAAACCATAGCAAAAGTAAATTTCTTACTTATGTTAATTTTTCATCTCTGTATTTTGGTTTATTTAAAATTAGACAAATCTGATATCATTTTAATCTCCAATCTGTTATTTAACAGTTGAGATAGTTCTTTAATGCGGATCTAACAGTAGAAACACTCGCCTGGTTTAAACCCCAGTTGTGCAGGCGGGGCATGTTGTCACACTGCGTTACAATGAGCCGGGCGGAGTCAGCCAATCAGAACAGCGTGTGGGCGGAGTCAGCCAATCAGAACAGCGTGTGGGCGGAGTCAGCCAATCAGAACAGCGTGTGGGCGGAGTCAGCCAATCAGAACAGCGTGTGGGCGGAGTCAGCCAATCAGAACAGCGTGTGGGCGGAGTCAGCCAATCAGAACAGCGTGTGGGCGGAGTCAGCCAATCAGAACAGCGTGTGGGCGGAGTTAGCCAATCAGAACAGCGTGTGAGCGGAGTCTCGCGGCACCAGAGAGTAATCTTGACGCACTCGCAAGAAAATGGAAAATAAAAAAGTATCTACATAATCAAATTCACAAATATTACACCATTTAAACATTATTCAAATTCATAGGCTACTGAGTTACTAAAACAATCTTTGTCAAAGAATACACTTGTTTTTTCACAGTTTGAACGTTCTTGTTTCCATTTGTTTAATTTCAAGATCTGAGGTGAATTATCCACTGTTGCTTTTACAGCTGCAAAGCTGGAGCACTAAATGATGTTCAGAGTCACATGACACGCTTTTAACATTAAATAAAGCACATAAACAGGACCTGAGATTATCATCGCCACACTTTGTGTTTGTTGTTCCAGCGCGACGCCGCAGAAAAATAGAATCAGGTGTCTGCTGTCGACTGTATCATAGCCGAGCACTTGTCCACGGAGAGCTCAACTCCCAGCTCTTCCTCCCAGGCTTCTTTAACTCTTACAGTAGGGGTGAGAGGCAGCTTCACACAAACAAACAGATTTAGAAATAAGATGCCTGGAGTCAGGAGGATTCACTTTTTTTTTTTGACTTCACATAATGTCTAATTTGTAAATAGCGGAAAAAAAATGTGCATGAGGCAAATCAAATGTCTCTCTTAACTGACTAAAAGATGCAAACCACCCTCAACATAAACATCTTTAATGGAGCATAAACCCTTCTCCCTTCAGACCTGGTAAGTTCTATCAGACCATGGGGGTAAAAAGGAATGATTATAACAAATTGGCATATGAACAGAGCTCTCCGCCAGGGACAACACGTTTCTCTCCTGATTTAAGATTCTGACAGAATTTTTCAAAACAAAGCTTAATTTATTCAACTCTTTAGGCTTATCCAATTTGGAAAACAGCAATGCAGAGTGGAAGTTTCAACAGCCAAGTTAGTCTCCACTTGTGCCCGAACATCAGCCCGAACATCAGCCAGAACATCAGCCAGAACATCAGCCAGAACATCAGCCTGAACGTCAGCCAGAACGTCAGCCTGAACATCAGCCAGAACATCAGCCAGAACATCAGCCTGAACATCAGCCAGAACATTAAAGCCCTAATATTGGCAGCCCAATAATAATGTTTAAATACTGGCAAACTCAGACCACCTGCTGACTTGGATTTTTGTAGATGACTTTTAGAAATCCGGTGGGTCTTATAAATCCAAACATAAGACAGGATTATAGATTCCAGTTCCTTAAAGGGGAACTACGCAGTTTTCAAATTTTTTTTTAGCTTAATTTACCTTAACTGAACAGCTTCGGAGTTATTGGAATGGTTATATGACTTTATTCGTGTTGAATGGTGTCTCGCTTCCCCCTAGCGCCTGTGGGCGGAGTTATATTGAATAATGTCCTGGCTCTTCCAAGCTCTATAATGGAAGTGAATGGCTTGAGAAAATTTGAAGCCCACAAAAGTGCATCAATCCATGATAACAATACTCCACAGGCTCCGGGGGTTAATAAAGGCCTTCTGAAGAGAAGCAGATGTGTTTTTGTCAGAAAAATACCCATATTTATAACTTAATAATCTAAGTTATCAGCTTTCAATACAAATAATTATCGGTTATCGTTATGGGTATTGGGTAAAATTTTCATAATCTAAAATAACTAGCTTCTGCCAGACGACCGCACCCATACGCAAGTCGACTTGCGCCATTTTGGATTTACATTATTGGCCAATACATCGGTTATCAGCTTTCAATAAAGAATTATCGGTTGTCGGTATCGGCCAAAATGTTGATATCGGTTCAACCCTAGTGCAGTCAATTTGATTTTTTATCCTTTATCGATTACTTTATGGCACTTTCTTCTAGGTTTGTCCACCTCACCAGCCTATCAGCAGTTTGTGAACGTCTACTACTTCATGTCGGAATCGAAAACGTTCTCTGAAGCGGAGCTGTACTGTAAAGAGACGTACACAGACCTGGCCACTATTGAAAACACTGATGATCTGAGGACGCTTCAGACCGCACAGGTCACTTACACGGGCGCGTGGATCGGGCTGAGGGAAACCAACGCTCTTCTCTGGCACTGGGCTCTGGCCGACAAACGCTTCTACCGAGACACCGAGACCGAATACAGGAACTGGGCGGCTTTCGAGCCCGACGACAATCTCAATCAAGACTGCGTCATCATGACGTACAGAGGAGAGTTCGAAAACACCAACTGCCTCAATATCTTCAACTTCATCTGTTATGATGGTGAGGAATATGGCAAAATATTATATCAGGATTGTTTCTAGGCAGGATCACGATTCTGCTTCATGTTGGAGATACTGAGCAGGACAGCCACAATCATTTACAGCCCTGTGAAACAAAACATTTGAGAATCAATCCTGTTTAATATTTAAAGAAATGTGGTAAAACTAAAACCATAAACATTGTCATAACAAAATTAAAATAGAATTTTTTTTTTTTTTTGATCTTTTAGTTTAAGTTGAAGTACAGAAATTACTCAAACTAAAAGCATAAACTTAATAAAAATATGTAGAAAAAAAACGAATTAAACTAAATTTAAACTTTAAATGAAAACAGAAAATAAAAAAAAATCACTTTTATTATCATTAACTAAAACTAAAACCATAAAAAATATTTTAATTGCATACAAATAAAATAAACATTACCTGAAATACAAAAAAAAAATTAAATTAAAATTAATATTTTAGCTCACTGCCAAGCAACATTTATCGTTAGTTCCAACTTGAAGTACTAAATGCCAAAACCAAAATTTCTTAAAACTAAAATGAAATCTAATTCAAAATTATATATAATTATTGTCCGGGTTTAGTTCTGTTTTGTCTTTGTTTTGCTTGTGTTCAGCCTCAGTTTTCACACGTGTTTCTTTGATTCACCTCATTCACATCTCATTTCGTAATTTTCGTTGTTTTTATCACTTTTATTATTATTATTATTATGAATTTTTTTTGTATGTGTCAATTGTTTTAATTAAACCGAATGAAAATGAGAAATGATTCCTTGGCATTTAGCTGACATATTCAGTTAAAGTTCATTTTATTTCAAGTAACAAAGTTTTTATGTATTTAGTTTTAGTAAACTCTAATGACCCTGGTAACGGTTGCTAACCCGCCTCTTCTGCTGCCGTAGCCGCTGACAGTGAGCAGCAGTACGTGTACATCTGGCGTCTGTACACATGGAGAGAAGCTCAGAGTTACTGCAGACAGTTTCACACAGATCTGGTCAGCGTCAGGAACCCGGACGAGAACCTTCAGATCCAGCAGCTCATTCCCGAACTAGGGTTCGCATACATCGGCCTCTTCCAAGACTCTTTCGCCTGGTCCGACAGAAGCGAGTCTGCCTTCAGGAACTGGGATTTGTTTCAGCCAGATTTGCTCGGAGCATGTGTTGCAATGCATGAGGACAAATACTGGAAGACTGAGCTCTGCTGGAAACTGAAACCATTTTTCTGCTATCGCAGTGAGTGTTTACTTTCCTCACTAATTATTATTACTATGATGAGTCGTGGCATAACTGTGAAGTGTCTTAAGGGCACAGTTCAGACCAAAAAATTATAATTTTGCTATAATTTACATAATGTTAAACTTTGGTGCTGTTCAGTCAGTTCAGTCTTTTGTTTTTGTTTTGAATTGTTTACTTCATCGGAATGGCACGAAACTTGGTAAATGTTTTGGCACTTGCTGTGTGAACACACGCACACACACACAAAAAAATCATGGACAGATTGGAACAGGTTGATTGTCCTGTAAGTAGGTCACACTTCGGCGAGCGCAGTGGAAATGAATGAGAGGAGTTTCCTCTAGTGGAAGCTTTTGGAACTGCAGCCAAACAACATCTCACTGAAAGATCATTTTATGAGATATCAAGATCATATTTGGAACACAACTTGTTTAGATTTATATGGCTTTGATTTTCTCACAGTTCTCGTTGTCTTTTGACTTCCGGTCTGTATTTTCACAGCGATTTTGCGTGTTTATTAATGAATATGTTTTAAAATATTCCCGGTCGACTGAGATTTGTTAAGACATGTGCTTTAAACATTACAGTCCTCATGATAACGTTCGTTAACTTTACATTAAGTAAATCCACTTCAAAAGCTAATTATTCCTGGACAGCAACGCCATAGAAATATACAGAGCGACCGCAAAAACGGAAGTTAAAAGACAATATTCTAAAGATGGCGGCGGCGCCCTCGTTTCTTTGGTGCATGAGGTCTATAGGAGTGCATTGGTAGTGCCGTAAAATAATTCAAACCTGTCGCAAAATAGTCCCTGATTTTTCTCATAAAACAGTTGTTTTTCGTAGTAATCTCAAAATACATTTCTCTCCGAAGTCGAATTTAATAGCAAATATGTAAAAAACTGCGGACAAGGATACATTATTTACGTGACAACAGAAAAGTAGTTCATTCCGTGTACTGAGGCAAATCATCCATTGACTTCCATTCAAACAGAACAGACTCTCTCCTAGCTCCTTGTCGGCTGCCGTCACATATTTTTAGCTTCACTCGGAGGATCGCCTTGAGGAGGAGCCCTGATCAACATCACAGTCTGAATGACCCTAAAATATGTTCCAGTTCATGAGGTTCACGTCCCTGTTTTGTTTTCGCATTTTTGAGCGCAGATTCGATTTAAAAAAAAAGCAAAATATGGCACGCTTCAACGAACTTATGTGCATTTTATTGGGGATTCAATAATCAAATATTTGTGTGATCAGAGTCAAACCGCCGTAGCAAAACGTGTAATATTTGGATAATCAATATGTTAGCTGCATGTAATAGGCTACAGTTGCTTTACGGGCGGAATTAGTTTAGGACGTAAGTGATGTTGTTAAGCGAACGTCTGTCATAGTCAGTTCATATAGTGATTATTTCAGATACATGTATTTGAAATACGGAGGCCTATTTGAAATACAAATTTTTTTATTTTTTATTTAAAGCCTTTAAAAAACAATCAAATGTAATTTGGATTTAAATACATTTAGGTTCGGTATATTTGTATTTTTAAAACATTTGTGCTAGTCTCCATTTTTTATTAGGCTGCTGATTTCCTCTATAGGACTGTTCAGGCCCTCAAACCCCAACTATCATGTACACAAGCTGCAGATGTCCGAGAAAACGGCTTCAGAAAAGTATCTTTGTGCACGGAAATATGGAGTAGGGCTGGGACTCGATTCCACAAAAAGTTGATTCTTCAATTCAGAGGGATTGGGAATTGAGAGTCAATGGCTGGAATCGATGAAACTCCTGTGACGTAATAAAGTTGGGTGTAAGCGCTACATTGAGCTTAGTAAATTCCAGCCTTGTGATGAATATTGTAGCATCATCTAAAACTACGACTAGGCGCAGTATAGGATTGGGAAATTTTGTTTTGTGTAAGGTGAAAAAGTTGCTTACTTCAAGGTGCTCTTAGTAACGTTGGGTGATGTTGGGTGACGTCACTTCTTGTTGACGTTCAAAGTATTGTCAAACAAAATGAAGACTAGTTCAACCCTCCCTCCTCCTCATCCCATCCCCTCCCCCTACCTTCTGTGCTTCCTTTTCCCTCTTCTTTGCTCTTTGTTCATCGGAACGTCTTCTCTTTGGTCGTGTGTCGGCCATATCAAAATTCAAGAGAATATAATTCAAACGTTAGTCGTTGTCGTTGTCTAGGACATCTATCCTCTAGCTAACTTCCCTCTTCATGCTTCTCTCTCCTCTACTCCCCACACCCCCCTTCATGTGCACACACAGTCCAGAAAAGGTCTGGAACAATTATTGAGAAGGACGATTCGGATGGTTAAAATGATGTAGAATCTGTTCATTATTACATCACCCCACTCCAAATATACAAATATCGGAGTTGGTTCTTTTAATTAATTGTTCAGAAAGGTCCGCAAACGCAAAAAGTTTTGGTATGATCAGTGCGCCAATTTCTTCAGAGAGTCTTTCACTCTGTTGATCTCACCAAATCAGAAGATCTACTAATAATCAGAATAATCTACTAATAATCAGAATATCAACAAGATTATTGAACTGCAAGTTTCATGTCAATAAAGCCATAAGGCTGTTTTTAATTGTGGTGCCACTAAGAAAGCAAAAATATATTCTCTCTGTACAGTAATATCTTTCTGTAGCCATCCTTGCGTGACGCTTAAGTTTATGGTAAATTAAATGTTAACTAAAACATGCAAACATGTTAACTAAACAAGAGCAAATTGTGCAAATGCAAATTTTTCTTATCAAACTTTGTCACCCTCTGGAGGCCATTATTAATAACTTATTTACAGTGTTAACCAGGTCTTCAACATTTTTAAGGTAAAAAATATTAGTAGTATTTTAAGTTATAACCTATAATAACACATTTAGTATCAGAGTGTTTACTCTTGCCCATTTCCACTATCACATATTTTAGTTATTATCATAAATTAGATATCATTTGGAAGCTTAAACGTAAAAAAAAAAATCATCCAATTCAAATAATTTAGAAAATTGGACATTGCGTTACCATGGAAACGGTATTTTAAAACCTCCCCCTAATGGTCAGTGTCATGTTTCACATTTTACTAAATTTACTGCACAATTTTCTAATCAAACCTTTTTCTAATCTTGACAAAACTCATATTGTTGGAAAGGTCTGAGACTCAAGGTTACATAAACTAATTCTAACTTATAACAAACTAACACTTTCTCAGTTTGTGTAAATCCACTTAAGATTCAGAGAATTATTTATTTTTTTTTAAATTAATTTCACACGTCAAATACAATTATGTGATTTTCTTTCATTAATAAAGTGTATATTTTTTTTCTTGATTTACCCTGAAAGAATGGAAGTGAACTGTGAAAACATGCCCCATAGGTGGGGTACATTATAACATGACCATATGAGAGATAACAATTGTATCTGATCTAATAAAAAAAATATACAAGATAAACTCAAATATTTTTTCAATAAAAAAATATATAAATTTTTCATATAAAATAATTACATTTTTTACTAATTAAAAATAAGTAATTTTTGAGTTTGACAACAAACACACCACAAAACACAGCTATACAGCATAGTTCAAAACATAATAATTTCTGAACATTGACTCTCAGTCTTTATTCACCCGTTTCTCATGGTTTCTCAGTAGAATTCATTAAGTATAGAATAGAATAGCATAGTTCTAATAAGGGCACATTGTAACGCAGCATTAAAACATTCCCCACCTGCGCAACTGAGATTTACATTTATTAATTTACAGACGCTTTTATCCAATGCGACTACAAATGAGGAGAGCAACAGAAGCAATTAAACTAACAATAGGACAACATAAGCAAGTGCCGTGACCCTTCCCAGTTTAGTCTAACAGAGGTTTGACAGTACATGCTGGAAGAGAACATTTCAATAGTTCAGTCTGGAGAGAACAAGCGCTTGGAAAGAAGCTGTGTAGCTGTTACTGAAGGCTGTAGTTTTCAGTAGTTTAAGATGGTGGCTTAACGTCTTCACTTGTTTCTCAGAAGATGTGAGGATCTCAGCAGGTTGCTTTGAGGTTGTTGAAGAAGAACAAACACATTGCTATACTGTAGTTCCTTCTGTGAGTGCTTACATAAAGAGCACAATGGAAACAGAAAGAAAAGGCACTACAAGTAAAATGTTCTCAGATCTCGATTGAGCTCCTGGGTTTATTTCTGGTGGACACAAAGACAAATGCATTAGATTCAGTAAAAACAGATGAAAACATTTCATTGTTTTAAAAGAGGTCTCAAAAACGATCTCATTCTCAATTAAAATCATCTTAACATTATTAGCTTAAATGAATCAAACTTCTTTTTCACAAACCTAGTTTCACACTTTGAATTAGTAATTCATTCGTGATGTAGCATTTGTAGAATCCCGTATCATTGTGTTGAAGATCGTAGAGTTTGAGTGAGAAGTTTCCATTCAGATATTCCTGAGGGAAGGTTTCAGTTCTGTTCCTGAACACTGAATCCTGTTCTTTCACAGAGACTTTACCCTTAATAATGTCAAACACTTTCAGGGTCTTATTTTGTTTCCAAGTGACTGTTATGTCTTCAGTCGTAAGTGGACGTTTTCTAGGTAACGAACAAGGTAAAACAGCAGAACCTCCAATATCACCCACAACTGGGTTCTGGAAAGGCACTGAAAACAGAGGAAATAATAATAAAAATAAGAATAATTTTAACTTGAAAACATATCAAGCCTTTTAAAAAATATATAGCTGTTATATTTACTTGATTGTTACACTTCATTACATTTTGGTAATAGTATAAAAGTAGAGCTTGCACATGTGACTTAAAAATAAAAAAGAAGAAGAAAAAGAAGAAGAAGAAGAAGAAGAAGAAGAAAAGACATTCTACTGACTATAAGTAACTTTGCATCTACATGTCAACTTATTCTACTAACCCAAACTCTAAAGGCCCGTTCACACCAAGGACGATAACTATAAAGAATATAGCTGCAAGCAGCAATTATCGGGGCCAAGCAGAATAAGACGACAAGACATGCCAACATTTCTGAAAGTGTCAGACCAACTGCAACAATGAGCAATTAAAGACATTCAAAGACAATTATAGGCAAAATGGCTGAAAAATCATCAGTTTTAAAGTAATTAAAAATATGATTTAATTGATTATCACTTTCGACCAATAGGTGGCGCAGTTATAAAACTGATATGATGTGGTCAGAGTTAAGTGGTAATGAAACATACAAAGTTTGGTGTCAATATGTCAAGGCATTGTATAAAGCCTAAATAGTCCTTTTGGCATTATGCCTCAACTTTGCTGCTGCGCTATACGAAAACGGTTCCGTCTATTGACACGAAATCCATAACTTTTAGTCGGCACAGTCTGGAGATGATACGATTCGATTTTGGTGAAAATTGGACAAACGGTCTAGGAGGAGTTCGAAAAAGTAGGTTTTGAATGAAAATAAAGATGGCAGACAGGAAGTTTGGCTGATTATGGCAAAATTGGTATCTATGTTTTCAGCATAACCCAAGGAATCTATTAAGATCAGTGTCATTACAATAGGCAAATGTAGTCAAAAGTTATTAGCATTTTTGGGAATTTAATTATAACTTTTGACCAAAAGGTGGCGCTGTCTCGTAATCTTTTGAGTACCTTCAGGGCCTTGTACTGATGACCCATACCGAGTTTCGTAACGATATGTTCATGCATTCATAAAATACAGCATTTTAGCACATCATTCAAAATGGCCGACAGCCAAAATGGCTGATCGGGGAAAATGGGATATCAGTCGACTCAGCATGACGCCCTGAATCTACGAGACCACCTTTATGATTTTGGACAAACCATTCAGAAGTTATAAGCAAAAACAGCCATTTTTCATATCTCCGGACTAGTAGGTGGCACTGCGCCGAAACGCAGCATGTTGCCTCAGGTCATGCTTGTGATGACATGTACTAAGTTTGGTCTGAATACGATAAAGCGTTGCGGAGATACAGGCTTGTGTCTGTTTTCGCAAGCGCTGCGTAAAATTTGTTCGTGGGTTTTTTCGAAAATTGTTAAGCGAATCAACTTGAATTCCATAACTTTTTGTCGGCATGGTCTGTAGATGATCTGGTTCAATTTTCGTGGAAATCGGAGCAACGGCCTAGAAGGAGTTCGAAAAAGTAGATTTTTCGAAAAATTCAAAATTCAAATCGAATCGTCTTGAGCTAGGGGATCAGAAGAATTTCGTTTCTAGCCCTTGTGGTTCAAAAGTTATTAGCATAAACATGAGTGCAAATTTGGACAGCTGGTGGCACTAAAGGGAATGAGTTGGAGACTCCAAATTTGCTATGGTGACTGTTCAGTCTGTCCTCTATCAGTGTGCCAAATTGCACAACTTTCCTGCAAGCGGTTCTATGGGCTGCCATAGAAGCCCAGTCGGAAGAAAAAGAAGAATTATTTTTGTTACGCCAACAGATACAATAGGTGCCTACGCACATTCTGTGCTTGGCCCCTAATAACGATAAAGATATAGTTCTAAAAATTGTTCTCCATATTAAAGAATAGCAGAGCTCACACCACAACTATAACGATAAAGATATGAGGAACGATATCGTTGGGATCACTTTCGGAACGATTTTTTTTCCAGCTGTTGAACGATAAAACACTGACAGCCAATCAGAATCCACTTGAATTTAAACAAAGGTCTCGCGCATTTAAAATGGCAGACGACATTGCGGAGAAGTTAATGGCAGAGGTCCTGAAAAATCCACCACTGTTTGACAAGTCAAGCCCCTTTTCAAGAAAATGGAAATGGAAACAATCGTTCATATCCTCTGAATAAATGGTGAGAATATTACCTCAGGTATCCAGCGTCGTTTCCACAACACTTTCTTGCTGCCTTTGAAGTTGCAGTGAAAAAGACCAAGTGCTATAATTTCACTATATTGACAACGTCAGCTAAGTTCACAGTTAGATTATTAGATGGATTACACTAGCTTTACTCAAAACATAGGATGCTGAGGACGTCTGCTGGTTAAACCGTGTAAATACAACAAGAAAAACAAACAAACAAACAAACAAAAAACAGCAAAAAACATGTTCAATGAAGTTGTACATGCTTTGAAACCGCAGCGCGCACCATAGATTAAACAGACCGCTATAGTTCGTTGGTGTGGGCGCAAATATAGTTATCGTTATAGTTATCTTTATAGTTATCGTGCTTGGTGTGAACGGCCCTTAACACCAAACTCTAACACCAAACTCTAACCTAACGGACAACTACAGTCTACTAATGGCTCGTTTCCACTGAGTGGTACGGTACAGTACGGTACAGTACCCAATTATTTCCATTTCCACTGTCAAAAGTTGTGAATGGTACCAAAATGCCGAACCGTACCGTACCACTTTTTGGGTACCCTTCCGTTGGGGTACCTAGCACAGTGGTACGGTACTAAAAGGTGGAGCTAGACTCACTGCAGAACATTGATTGGTTGACAGAGTATCGTCACTTTTGCTACGAGGGGAATGACAAGATAAGAAGCGCCATTTTTTTTATATACAGTTGAAACATAATACTACTGTTTTTGTGTCACGAAATGTAGTTTTAAGAGGTTTTCAGGCGAGAATGTAGTTGTTTAAAGCTCAAATCTGTGGTTTATTTATAAAGATTTATGTAAATTTGATCCAGGTTGTGAGATCCAGGCGATCACCGGCCCGCTCGGCGCTCATGGAACAGCCTTTCCTCGGCTAGTCGTTCTGACGTTTGTTGCAGACCCCTGTCCTCTGTAGTGGTTAAACATGAGATATAATTCGTCTTGTGTATATCTAACGGGCGATATTTGGTCTTGTGAATCTATAATTTGTTCCCTGGCCATCGTTTTGGCTGAGGGCTAATGAAGTTTCATAACTTTGTATATTTAAGCTATTTAACTTTACCGTTGTATGGTTGGACTAGAGCGCTGACTTTGTATGTTTGACTGAATTGTTTGCTTTATTTCTTAAGCTTCTTGTACCTTTCACTTATACTTTTATAATGGCTAATATTGATAAAACTGACATTTAACAAAAAGAGACTGGGATGAGTTTTGTCATTTTAATTTTAATACAATGAAGATGATCTGTAATGTTGTTTACTGCAACATCTGTTGTTTAGTACAAATGCACATATTGCCTGGACCATATTAAAATGTTTAATATTTTTATAATATATTTAAACGAAAAGAGGCAGGGTTGTGTTTTATATTTCTTTTGTTATAAACAGTGAATATAATCAATACGCGTTGCCTGAACCACATTTGTGTGGCTATAATGTTTAAGATTTCTTTAATGAAAACGAAAAGAGGCAGAGTGTTGTTCTATAACATAGTTCGTTTTATTGTTGCCTAAAATATACATACAGAGATAATCGGAGTAACAGAGCGAGTCGAGTAACGCTTTGAAGAACTATTTCGGACTATTATGGACGGTTCCATTTGCAGAATTACCGGACTCGCGTCCTCGGGAGTCTTTCTCCTGAGTCGGACTTGCTATTGAGAAACGCCTAATGTCGGCTCTTGTCTTCTTGTGACAAACACGCCGAGAAGCAAGAACAAGATCTGCTGTATGTCAGTGTCATTGTCAGTCATTGTTGTCTTTGTTGTTGTTGTTTATGTTTATGTTGTTTATGTTGCTTTCTTCTTCGCGCGAAAATGACGTCGATCGCTTCTTTCCGGCATAGGCTACACCACGCCTATCAAGTAAGGGTACTATTGGCAGTGGAAACGCTAGCCGATTCATGGTTTACCGACCCGAACCGTACCGTACTGTACTGTACCGTACCGCTCAGTGGAAACAAGCCATAATGCTCTAATGAGAGTAAGTTAATGAGAATATAAATAAATTGAATGACTTATAGTGAATAGAATGTCTAAAGTGGACCATCGAGATTGTGTAAACAAAAAAAATATCACAAACCTTCGATGAGAAGTTCTACAGTCCTGATGATTGATTCCTCTACGATGTAACACTGGTACTTTCCTCTGTCACTGTACTGAAGATTGTTGAGTCTGAGTGAGAAGTTTCCATTCAGATACTCCTCAGGGAAGGTTTCAGTTCTGTTCTTGTATGCTGGATCCTGTCCTTCTCCAGAGCCTTTACCCTTAACAATGCCATACACTTTCAGTTTGTTATTGCATTTCCAATTAATTGTGATTTCTTGAACTGTAATCGGAGGTGCTTCAGACAAACACGGTAAAACGACAGAACCTCCGATTAAACCCTCAACAGTGACCAGAGACGCTGAAAACAGAGAGAAGTTATAATAATAAACAAACATGGTTTTAATGCAAAAACATGAATTAATGCTTATGTTTTAAACTAGATATTTTAAAGATGTTTCCTGTTCTTTATCATGGACACTTTTACACGTCATTGACCCTGTAAAGATCCTTATTGCTCACCTTCATTAATCACCATTAACAGAGGAACTAAAACAATACAGCATCTGTAAACACAGAAAGAATTGAAATATTTACTTTTAGCAATGTAAAATAAGAGTCACAGTCCTGCTGTTAAACCGTTTAAGTCCATTGTTTGATTAGTGCATTATTGTAATCAGAATCAGAAAGAGCTTTATTGCAGGTGTGTTTGCACATACAAGGAATTTGGGTAACGCTTTAGATTACAGCCCGGAAAGTACTACGTAATTAAATTGAAAGTACAGTGTAACTTTCGGTAATTACAGTGTACCTATAAAGTACTTACGTGTAAGTATAGGGGAACAATACGTAAAGTCTTAGGAATAAAGGTGTAACAACCAGGAAAATACTGCGTAATTAAAACGAAATTACAGTGTAACTTTTGGTAATTACAGTGTACCTATAAAGTACGTACGTGTAAGTATAGGGGAATAATATGTAAAGTTTTGGGAATAAAGCGGTAACAACCAGGAAAATAACAAATTATTTAGGCAAATGATTTAGACTGTAAGTATTTCATGTAGTTACAGGGTAAGTATGACATTGCGGGATGTAAACTAAAGTGGTGTCTCTTACCCTCTTGTTTCATGTAGTTACAGGGTAAGTACAATAAAAACACATGTACACACACAATCTGACATCACTTGGAAAACCTTTATTTGAAAAACAACTTATTTCAAAACAGATTTACAACATAGCCTATTACACTTCTTATTCTTTTTTTTTTTTTTAAATCAACTTTTCATTTCAAATACTAAAGTCCTGATAGAAAGTAGCATGTTTTGTCCTGTTTTGTTTCTCTTGCATGGCTTCCTCCTCCTCTTGGTCCTCCTCTTCTTTTTCTATCGTTCCACTGATTTGCCTAATCATAAGAAGGAGTATTTTTCTATTCTGTATTATGTATTAAAAGAAAATACAGTACACCCAGAAAAGTTCTCATAATTTACTCATCTTTTCGCTACCGACCAACTGTCACCAGCGAGTGCATGAGAGTCGGCTTGAATGGCTTCGCGTTTGCTGAAGCTTTAAGCGTCCAATGCATCCTCGCGGGAGTTTGATGTGAAACTCGCGCGAGAACTGGTGTCTCTGTTCTTCTGCATGGTTTGTTTTTCATTAGTATTATCTGTTATTGTTTGTATTTTGTTGTGAGCAATAATAAAAACATAAAAAAAATAATAATAATTCGACATTCGGTTTTTCGGTGCGCTTACGTCACAGTATTTTCCTGGTTGTTACACCTTTATTCCCAAGACTTTACGTATTGTTCCCCTATACTTACACGTAAGTACTTTATAGGTACACTGTAATTACCAAAAGTTACACTGTACTTTCATTTTAATTACGCAGTACTTTCCGGGCTGTAATCTAAAGCGTTACCGGAATTTGTTTTGGTGACAGAAGCTTCCACAGTACAAACAGAATGACACTGACACCTCTTTTCTCAATGTCTTAAATGGTTTGATAAAGGATTCAGTCTCTCTAAATCCCTCCTTTATGTGACCCTACTCTGCTCTGATTGGTCAGATGGCCCAGTCTGTTGTGATGGGTCTACTCTGCCCTGATTGGTCAGATGGTTCAGTCTGTTGTGATTGGTCACTCTGCTCTGACTGGTAGATGGCCAGTCAAATGCATATCTGCCCCTTCTCTATTCCTCTTCCTCTATTACGCTGCATTCATACATTTGTAGGCGTGAAATGCTTCTCATTTACTTTCAATGGGTGATGTCATGCGTAGCCGATCTGAATTGTGGTTTCCGTTTCGTCGCGTCACTGGCGTTGCTCGCGGCAGAAGTTGAAAATGTTTCTACTTTTCAAGTGCCAATGCAGGCGTTAGCCAATCAGATCGTCTCTGCAAATACCCTAGCACAGACGTTAGCCAATTGCGTTAATGCAACACCAGAAAAGTAATGTGATTGGCTGTTGTCACTATGACGGTCGTGTCAGCACCAAGCTTCAGACACGCCCTCCATCAAGTGTTGACGCCGATGCCCCTTGTGATGCAGCGTAACGCGTCACATTAGGCTTGTTCGACTTGAACCAGCGCTGCACAGACCGATCGGTGAATGACATCAAAATACAGAGAGAGCGAATAGAGAGCAGATGGCTCCTTATGCTTTTGAATTGCTCTCGTGGTACTTTGATGTCATAAACCGATCGGTTTGTGCAGCGCCGGTTCAAGTCGAACAAGCCTATTACTTTTCCGGTATTGCATAAATGCAATTGGCTAACGTCTGTGCTAGGGTATTTGCATAAGCGATCTGATTGGCTGACGCCTGCGTTGACACTACAAAAGTTTTCTACTTCTGCCGTGAGCAACGCCAGTGACGCAACAGAAGCCACAATTCAGTTCGGCAACGCATGACGTCACCCATTCAAAGTAAATGAGAAGCGTTAACACCGACAAAAGTAAATGAGAAGCGTTAACACAGACGCCCGTGTGAACACAGCGTTAGAGCTCAGGTGTCGGACAGATAGAGTAGGCCAGTCAATAGAGACATTCATTACGCATGTTTTTAACTTATGTGGGGTAAGTTATCAATAGTTTGTTCTTAGTTGTTTTTGATCAAATCTATAATCTATATGCATAAATGTAGTGTTTCGATTTGTATGCTCACAAGTATTAGATTATATTTATTCAGCACCAGGTCGCAAGAAACTCCTAAAGTTCAGCTACAACTAATGGCTTTCTTAACCTGAGGGGTTTTGTTGCAACTGGGCCCAGAATTTCAGAAACTAGGCCTACATATAATGCCAAGATAACTTATACATCCACATCAATCAGAATACATTTGAATCTTTTTCTCAGTGAGCTTTTATGTTTAACATATATGCAATAAGGTGAATTTAGCATTTTCAGATGTTTCTGTGTGGAGAAGCAACTTTTGGAAAATGCTTGAAATAGCCTTGTGCTAGTGTAGACGAACAGCGTTTCAAAACAAAAGTTATTATCTTTTTACACATTAATGAGGACAAAGTCTTATAGTTACAGTATTTGTGTGTATAGAAACAGTTGCACAGTTCAAACATGCTAGCTGCTAGCTAGTCGTGTTAGTCTCCACCGGCTCCGGCAGTCTCGGTGCAGTCAAAGTCTTCGAACATTTCAGAAAACTAAAACATTTCAGTACTTTCCCCTTTTACTCGTCACTAAAAACATTTTAATTGTTTATCTTATTATTTATATTTGTCCAGTATCGGGTGGTCTGTGGGCTACAATGATAAAGTTTAGATTTTTTAAAGCAATTAACGTTAGCCGCTTTAGCCCAAGCACTATGTAGGCTATTATCTATATATATATAATGCAGTGTGACATGAAAATAAATGAGTTCACATACCTGATTATCATGACTTAAAAGGTTCAATAACAAATATACCTAATCTTTAAAAGGTTTCTTAAATTGTCTGGAGCATTTATAAAAGAATGGCTAAAACGCAGTGTGATTGGGAAGTGTTCGCATCATTGAGGAAATGTTCAACACTATTGAAAGCGTGTAACGGTAAACTGTTACACTTTCAGTTTTACGACAGCTAGTAACGTTTCAGATCCTATAGACCTTATGTAGCCCCGCCCCTTTTCAGCGCTGCACTCGTTGTCTTTTGACTTCCGGTCTGTATTTTCACAGCGATTTTGCGTGTTTATTAAGAATATGTTTTAAATATTCCCGGTCTACGCCCGTTTTGCTTTCGCATTTTAAAGCACAGATTCGAGTGAAATACGGCACGCTTCGACGAACTTATGCACAATTTATATGGGTAAATTTCGTAATTCGTGTGATCAAAGTCAAACCGCCGTAGCAAAACGTGTAATATTTGGATAATCAATATTATAAGTTAGCTGTATGTAATACAGTTGCTTTACGGGCGGGATTCATTTTTAGGACGTAGCCTAAGTTACGTTGTTACGCGAACGTCTGTAATCGTCAGTTGATTATTTCAGATACATATTTGAATTACGTAGGCTTATTTGAAATACAAAATACTATTTTGTAATTTAAAGCCTTTAAAAAAAAACAATAAAATGTCATTTGGATTTAAATACATTTAGGTTCGGTATATTTGTATTTTCAAAACATAAATACTTTGTGCTAGTCTCCCTTTTTATTAGGCTGCTGATTTCCTCTATGACTGTAGTTCAGGCCCTCAAACCCCAACTATCATGTACACAAGCTGCAGATGTCCGAGAAAACGACTCCAGAAAATTATCTTAGTGCACAGCAATATGGAGTAGGGCTGGGACTCGATTCCACAAAAAGTTGATTCTTCAATTCAGAGGCATTTCAAGAGTCAATGTCTGGAATCGATTAAACTCCTGGGACGTAATAAAGCTGGGTGTAAGCGCTACATTGAGCTTAGTAAATTCCAACCCGATTTTACGGCAATTCATACGAATTCATACGACCTCACTCGTACGAATTTGCACGATTGTTGCTAAATCGTACATATTTTACGAGTTACCCAATTCGTATGAATTCATACGAATGACCTACCCCTGACCCCACCTGTACACCTACCAATCACGGGGGTTTAGACACCTCATACTCACTTGTACGAATTGGTCGTGAGATAGCGTTGTAAATTCCAGCCTTGTGATGAATATTGTAGCATAATCTAAATCTATGACTAGGCGCAGTATAGGAATGGGGAAACTACGTTTTGTGTAAGGTGAAATAAGTTGTAAACTTCACCGACACATGAACACAGTCCAGAAAAGGTCTGGAACAATTATTGAGAGGGACAATTCGAGTGGTTAAAATAAGTAAGTAGAGATGAAAGTGACTGGGTGGTTCTCACTGATGAAGGAGTCAGACCACCCATCAATATTACCAGCGGTGCCTACAAATTTAGTAGCCCTGAAAGTGAGTATGTTTATCAGTAAACACTCAAAATGCGATGCTTCACAATCATAGCTTTACTGAGAATGAAGCGAATCCCGAGAACTCCCTGATAACAAGAATTCACACATGACCAATCAGATGCACCCATTTTAACAGCGTTAACATTTAGATTTGTAACATCATATTAATTTACTAAACATATTAATTAATGCAAAACGTAAAAAAAAATAAGTATTTGACAACATATTGTTTTATGGTCCAATGAATTAAACCTCAGGAAAAACACATATAGTAACTCTTCAGCATATTACACTCACATTATTTTATTTTTTGTATCAACCATTACCCTGACTCCACATTTATTCTAGGCAAAAAAGGGAACATTTTAAAACAACAAACAAACATATGAAAAATGACTCAGCCTAAATACAATGAGCCAAGAATAAAACATTGTCACAAAATTGTGTCAATGTCGGCTTATAGAATGTTGTCTTATTTTTGTGGGTCCAGTAGAAGTAAATGAGGAAATAAAAACCCTCCCTATATGTGTTTAGTCATGATATTTCTTTTTTTTTATCATTAAGGTTATAGTTTGGAGTAAATGTTATATATCCAGTAAAATCAGTATTTGCCTATTCATATGAAACAAGTTCTGTCCTTTAACATCAATTAACCTGATTGCAAATCAAACATTACCTTTATACTTTAAACTAGTTTTGTCCTGTAAATTATTAAAACATTATGCAGAGACTTACAACCTCTGTGTGATTTTTCACAGAACACTGAAATGCTTGAGCACACTGGAAAAAGGCTGAAAAATACTAAAGTAGTAATCAGGTCCTGATATCTTTTCCAGTCATTTCCAAAATCACTTCCCAAGTGAAATGGAATTTAACCGGACCATATGATGAAGATTAGGGCTATAGTTGTAACACTTTTTACTGTAGTTAATACTGACATTTCTGCTCATTTAGAACCTTTTCATCATAAAGGGTTCTTTAAAGTTGACTCGAACACTATACGGTTTTATATTGAACCACATTGACATTTTTTCTAAGAATGAAACATCCTTTAACAATTGACATCAAAAGAAGAACAGTGACCTTTATTTATACAGCACTTTATATAATACAGATCTTTCTAAGCAGCTTTACAATGATAACAGGAAAATGATACCTTTTATAGAGCCTGAAGTATTGGAGAGCGGGGCACAAACAAACACTTTTTGACTTTCTTTTTTTATTTTTTTTGGCCTCCTCCTGCTTATATATGTATATAAAAAGCATCTTCAACAACAGTATTTTAAATGCACAAAAATGACTTCCAGTGAAATGTAAACAACTATGAAACAAATTAAAAACAAACACCAAAAAAACATAAATGCATAAAAATATATTTTGGCCAAAAGTAAAACGGCATTGTCTGCAGCAAGTCTGTCTTCATGGCAAGTTAGTCAAAGTAAACAGTAACAATGAGTATAAAATTAATAAAATAACAATAACATGTATATGATTATAAAAAAAAACTATTTAGCTAATATGCGGAATAACTGAATTGTTACTGAAGGCTTTCATCAGTTTAAGATGGTGGCTTAACGTCTTCAGCTGTTTCTCAGAAGATGTGAGGATCTCAGCAGGTTTTTTTGAGGTTGTTGAAGAAGAACAAACACATTGCTATACTCTAGTTCCTTCTGTCAGTGCTTACATAAAGAGCAGAATGGAAACAGAAAGAAAAGGCACTATAAGTAAAATCTTCTCAGATCTCGATTGAGCTCCTTGGTTTATTTCTGGTGGACACAAAGACAAATGCATTAGATTCAGTAGAAACAGATTAAAACATTTCATTGTGTCTCAAAAACAATCTCATTCTCAATTAAAATCATCTTAACATTATTAGCTTAAATGAATCAAACTTCTTTTTCACAAACCTAGTTTCACACTTTGAATTAGTAATTCATTCGTGATGTAGCATTTGTAGAATCCCGTATCATTGCGTTGAAGATTGTAGAGTTTGAGTGAGAAGTTTCCATTCAGATATTCCTGAGGGAAGGTTTCAGTTCTGTTCCTGAACACTGAATCCTGTTCTTCCACAGAGACTATACCCTTAATAATGTCAAACACTTTCAGGGTCTTATTGTGTTTCCAAGTGACTGTTATGTCTTCAGTTGTAAGTGGACGTTTTCTAGGTAACGAACAAGGTAAAACAGCAGAACCTCCAATATCACCCTCAACTGGGTCCTGGGAAGGCACTGAAAACAGAAAATAATAATAATAATAAAAATAAGAATAATTTTAACTTGAAAACATATCAAGCCTTTTAAAAAATATATAGTTGTATACACTTATATTTACTTGATTGTTACACTTCATTACTTTCTGGATAATAGTATAAAAGTTTTGGAAAACCAAAATGAATAGAAAAATACATTTTTAAGAGCTTGGCACATGTGACTTGAAAAAAAAGAAGAAGAAAAGACATTCTACTGACTATAAGTAACTTTGCATGAAAACCAAAATACTTCTACTGACATAAGTAACTTTGCATCTACATGTCAACTTATTCTACTAACCCAAACTCTAAAGTCCCGTTCACACCAAGGACGATAACTATAAAGATAACGATAAAGATATAGTTCTAAAAGTCGTTCTCCATATTAAAGAATAGCAGAGAGAACCACAACTATAACGATAAAGATATGAGGAACGATATTGTTGGGATCACTTTCGGAACGATTTTTTTCCAGCTGTTGAACGATAAAACACTGACAGCCAATCAGAATCCACTTGAATTTAAATAAAGGTCTCACGCATTTAAAATGGCAGACGACATTGCGGAGAAGTTAATCGCCGAGGTCCAGAAAAATCCACCACTGTTTGACAAGTCAAGCCCCTTTTCAAGAAAAAGGAAAACAATTGTTCATACCCTCTGAATAAATGGTGAGAAGTATTACCTCACGTATCCAGCGCTCGTTTCCACAACACTTTCTTGCTGCCTTCGAAGTTGCAGTGAAAAAGACCAAGGGCCCTATTTTAACGATCTGAAACGCAAGTGTCAAGCGAAAAACGCAAGTAACTTTGTGGGCGGGTCTTGGGAGCTGTTGCTATTATACCGGCGGGATAAATTACTCTTGCGCCCGACGCAAATCTAAAATGGGTTGGTCTGAAGTAGCTTCATTATTCATAGGT
>FLSR01000599.1:0-12500 GCA_900092035.1 Leuciscus waleckii
TGTGTGCTCTGGTTAGCGTGTGTGTGCTCTGGTTAGTGTGTGTAACTGCATTAGTAGCTCTTCTGTCGCGCTCTCATTCCACACTCATTACTATGGCTTCTTTATAGAGTGTAATAGTGTGTTTCCTCCCCATCGATTCATCATCCTCAGCCACTTCATCTCCCATTTTATCTCCCTTTACTCTTGCACACTTCCACTCTCTCTCTCGCTGCTGCTGGAGAACTCGATGAAGAAATTACAGCTGTGATATTAAACTGTCTCTGGTGAACACTTGCATGCCTTACGCAACGCTTGCCCCCAGCGCGTACAGATCACACTAAAAGAGCCGCATGAAACAGGCAAGACTTTCACAAGATGCTCAAATCTCAAAGGCTCATTCTCAGTTAGTTAGTAACCATATTAAACTGTATTCAGTTACATTTCTGGTTAAAGAGTCACTTAAGAAGGAGGAAATTACTTTTTTAAATCACCTAATTTCTAATAGAATATCCCGTTTTCACACAGAAAGAACATTATGAGGGTAAAATGGGTTGTGAAGAGCTTTTCTCAGTTCATTTAGATATTAAATGTAAACTCTCATAGAGATAAATGTGTCTGTACACACAACATGATGGGCTCTGCTTGTGATCATACTTCACAATAACTTTGTCTGTGAGTGAAGTGAAAGAATCAGAAGGTTAGATATTCAGAGTTTATTTATATGTCCGCTGGACTTCAGGCTGAAGGTCAAAGGGTCACATATGAGACGTGATTTTCATCATGTCCTTTAAGACTTTCAAGAGTCAAACGTCAAATCTATGTTTAGCTGACAGGTACATGTGTTTGCTTTAATTAGGGCACAAACTCAGTGTGTTCTTCAGATTCATCAGTATATTTGCGTACGTGTTTGTGCATGTATGCTCAGTAAGGGCTTTTCCTCAGTTGCTTGTCTACAGAGTAAATCCAAATCAATCGGCTGTTTGTAAACCCTGATGTTTCCAGACCCACATTTATGAGGAAGTTTTGAACATTCAGAAATAACATTTTCATAATTACCATGTCATAATTACATGTTTTTTAGCATTGGTAATATCAGCTGGTCTATGGAAGCTTGTTTCTGCCACTGAATAACAATAAATAATAATAAATGCGACTTTTTATTTCGCAATTCTGACTCACAATTTCTCACAATTTTGAGAAATAAAGTTGCAATTGCAAGATATAACCTCGCAATTCTCGAAAGTTCTCGCAATTCTGACTTTTATTCTCGCAATTATGACTTTTTTCTCAATTATTACTTTATAACTTGAAATTATGACTTTATATCTCGCAATTATGATTTATATCTCGCAATTATGACTTTATATCTTACAATTATGACTTTTTTCTCACAATTCGGAGAAAAAAATTCGCAAATCTGAGAAATAAAGTCACAATTGCAAGATATAAAGTCATAATTGCGAGAAATAAAGTCGCAATTGCAAGATATAAACTCGCAATTCTTGAAAATTCTCGCAATTATGACTTTTATTCTCGCAATTATGACTTTTCTCAATTATTACTTTATAACTTGAAATTATGACTTTATATCAAGCAATTATGACTTTATATCAAGCAATTATGACTTTTTTCTCACAATTCTGAGAAATAAAGTCGTAATTGCAAGATATAAACTCAATTCTCGAAAGTTCTCTTAATTCTGACTTTTCTCGCAATTATGACTTTTTTCTCTCTTTTATTACTTTATAACTTAAAATTATGACTTTATATCTCGCAATTATGACTTTATATCTCGCAATTATGACTTTTTTCCTCACAATTCTGAGAAATAAAGTCGCAATTGCAAGATATAAACTCAATTCTCGAAAGTTCTCGCAATTCTGACTTTTCTCGCAATTCTGACTTTTATTCTCGCAATTATTACTTTTTTCTCTCTTTTATTACTTTATAACTTAAAATTTGGACTTTATATCTCACAATTATGACTTTATATGTCGCAATTATGACTTTATATCTCGCAATTATTACTTTTTTCTTACAATTCTGAGATATAAAGTCAGAATTGCGAGATATAAAGTCGCAATAATTATAGATATTTTTTATTCAGTGGCAGAAACGAGCTTCCGGACATCTGTCTGTCACTGTACAGCTGTAATTGTCTTAAATCATCAAACTCAATATGCTTTAATTCTCTAATGTCATTCTATCGTTGGCTAAATGGATCTAACACCCTGAGAATGACGTTATGAAACCCAGTCTGAGCCGGTGGTGAAATGCACACACGTACTAAACTCATGTTTGATGCCGTTAATGACGGATCATCCGGACGAAACGAGTTCTTGAGAGATTTCCGCTTGAAAAAACACACTTTAGCCACTGAATGAGATGCATGATTTCCCTCTCTGTGATTTCTATTCAGGGTGGAACGTTGCCGATTTCCGATTATTTGGCAGAGATGCCAAGAAACAAAGCCAAGATCCTCCGAGTCCGACAGATGTCCCACTTAATATTGAACCACGACACCATTTATAACCAGTTAATCCACATCTGTGGCTATTTAATATGCTGAGGAAAGATGAGGAAAGTTGCAGGCTTCAGCTGAACTCTAGCTTTAAATAACATGCCTGGACGCTTCACTGGTTCTGACCAGAGCGTTGAGTGTTTGTTTACATGTGTGAACTGATCTCAGGACAGAAGTGTGTGTTCAAGCTGTCGGGGGATTTGATCTATTAATATCTCAGTGGTTTATGTCAAAGCACCTCCGTTTGTGCTGATAAAGATGTGATAGTGACGCAGGCGGGGTTATTTTAGTATGGTAGATATACTACACCGTAAACACATATTCCAAGTTGTAAATAAAAAGATTATTGGAGACTTTCATGATTTATGTGTTTCTTGCCGGTTCTTATTTTGTTCCTATTTGGATAAGAGCGTCTGCTGAAAGCATGCATGTAAAGATTAAGTGATGTTTAAGTATTTTAGTTTTAGTTAACCCTGAAGCTTTGTGTGTGTGTGTGTGTGTGTGTGTGTGTGTGTGTGTGTGTGTGTGTGTGTGTGTGAGAGAGAGAGAGCTTTAGTGTTAGTGTTAGTTAACCCTAAAAGGATTCTAACTTTATCATTAACAGTTGTCCATTTCATGCTGGACTATATTCGGGGTCACGGGAGGCATGAGAGTTCAACCCATCATATTTCACCCCAGAAATGTCTGTCCTCGTCTTTCTGCCCACAATCAAGGGTAGTTATCACCAACCCTCGCCGCAAGTGACAGCAGCAACTGGACCAGAGGGTCGTGAAACTCAGTAGGAGTTGCCAAGATATGTTTCCAGTCCACACTGTGTTTCCGGACTGTGTTTGTGACGTGAAGGAGATCTCCGGCAGACGGGAGAAGACGAGCAGAAATGGGGGGAAAGAAATCCAAGATCTCGGCAGACGACGACGATGACACGACTCAATCGGCAAGAAAGACTCCCGAGGAAAACCTTCCCAGCGCAGAGCGCATTCGCAAACACATGACCACACACTTCGGCTACAACGTTCTCAGCCTGGCTCGCCGTGGGATTCGGGATCCTCCAGAGGATCTGTGGGATCTGACGGATCTACAGAAGCTCAACCTGTCACTCAACTCGCTGCGATCCATTCCCTCGTCTCTCGGATCGCTGGAAAACCTGGTGGTGTTGAATCTGTGGGGGAACCAGCTGACCAGTTTACCACCCGAGATCGGGCGTCTCCGAAACCTAAAGGTGCTTTTCGCGTATCGGAATCGGTTGAGCGACGTTCCCGAGGAACTGGGATGCTGCACTAAACTGGAAGTTTTAAGTCTGGCTAATAATCTTCTCACCGGCCTCCCGTCAACACTGTCATCCCTCGACGGACTCAAGAAGCTCAACCTGAGCCACAACCTCATCAGTCACATCCCCGGATGCGTTTACGCCATGAAGAGCCTGGTGTTCCTGCAGCTGGCCTGCAACAGACTGGAGAACATCGCGGATCAGATACAAGCGCTGGCCGACTTAAAGGTGACATATTATGCCTCTTTTCACATGATGTAATATAAATCTGAATGTGTTTCTGAAATTTCAGCTTAAATTCCCCCCAGATCATTTATTACAGCTTGTCAAATTTGAACTTTTTTGTGTGTGAGCAAAAACTCACAGTTCTTGTGTGTGTCCCTTTAAATGCAAATGAGCTTTAGCCCCGCCTCCTTCAGAAGAGGGCGGAGTCTTTACACGAGCTTCAGAAACTCCGACAATAACAAAACACTCCAATCTCACTCATCCAGAATCCCAGAATAACCAGTAGCGAGTGCAGCCTTACGGAGAGACTCAGGAAGAGTTTCTGAATGTTAGTGGAGACATTTCTGTAGTTGTTGTGGAGTTACATTGATCATCTCATCATCATGTTTCTTTAACTTCTCCACAAGTGTCCACAGTTCCTGAGGTGTTTATAAGACAGCGGTGACATGTTCTGGTCAATAGTGTTCAGTGCTCGTCTGTGCTCAACCACACAACAGTTTCAGGCTTTGCTGGATCTTTATCAGTGCGTTAGAACTGGTCTCGGCTGATGTGTGTAAACGTGCAGATTAACGGCCGGGAATATTATAATAAGATCCTCTTCATCTGATCGGAATATTGTTTGTCATTATGTCAAGGCTTATAAAACACAGTTACTGGGTTTCACTTTTCATGTTTTCTGGGTTTTTAGAAGCACCGATTATAGCACTGAAATATGGGAAAACTCAGATTTTCATGATATTTCCCTTTAATGTCAAATAATAATATATACATTCATGCAGTATTTGATGCTAAACACTAAACACACAATTTTCATTTTCACACAAAACCGTAAGAAGCAAAATTTTGGAACGGTTAATTGTGAGGTTTGCAGTAAAAGACTGTATTTAATAATTCCATATTTGTTCCACACATCCATAATCCCATGTCTGGCTTTGACACTGCAAGCCTTTTCTTTAAACACACGTTTAGTGCATCAGACAGCAGAAACATGAGCAAAGTGGAAAAACGGCAGCGGTTTCTCGGTCTCTGGCACCAGTTATTTATAATAATCATACAGAATATGAGGCGGTGGGTGTGCTAGTGAAGAGCCAATCAGAAGTCAGAACTCTAGTGGGAATGATTCAGCTGGGAGAAGTCCAGGATCTAAAGCACATGACCAGGAGAATTACATTAGGACATTTTAAGACTGAGATTCCTGCAGATAAAAGCTGACTCAAGCAAATCCTCCAGGCCTGAAAGAACCGTCTCTTGATACTGGGATACTTTACATGGAAGAATCATCAAAACAACACGAACAGCAGCAAAGCTGAAGAGGTCAGAGGTCAGAATCACCATAAAGATCATCCAGAACAAGATCAGTGATGTGAAGGAGACCCACTCACAGCAACTTCAAGCCATTTTCAGAATTATTAATAAGCTTGTGTCTCCGGGATGTTGTGTAGTTGATTGACGGCCGGTCTGAAGGTCAAACTGCATCAGAGACCGGAGGTCAACAGTCTGCGAATGAGTGTGTGATATCACACACATGACCGGAGCGGCTGAAGATTTATGGAGCTATACGTGTGTGTGTGTGTGTGTGTGTGTGTGTGTGTTAGCCGAGCCGTGAGGAACGCCTGGTACTGGAAGACACGGACGTCACATGACACCAGAAACATCTCTACACTAATGCCGAACACATCTCACATATCACATCAAACTGGACAATATACTGTATATACACATCTCATATAGATTTTGTCATGCAAAACAATACTATTAAAATAAATTGTATTAATCAACAAACTGCAGGCAGTATATATATTTATATATCCACGTATTAATAAAAATGTATTAATAAATCAATTATATTATTTATTTGTTTATAAATGTATTTATTTATTCATTTATAATAATAATAATAATAATAAATAAATAAAATTGTATTAACTAATCAAACTAACAAAAAATTACAAGTTATACAAAAATCAATTATAATAAAATATTTGTAAAAATACATAAGTGATACAAAAATAATTTATATGTATTAATTCAATTAATAATTTATATTTGTAATTTATAACAATGAAAATTTGATTAACAATGAAAATTACAAACTTTATGAAAATAATAATAATGAAAATACTTTATTTATAATTATAAAATGAAAATAAAAAATGAAAATAAAATATTTATCATTGATAGATAAATATATATAATATTTATTTATACATTTATAATGTATTACAAATTAAATTGTATTAATTAAATTAATATTAAAATTACAGACTACAAAAACAAAACACTATTTATTTATTTATTTATTTATTATTAATAATAATAAATAATTTAAAGAAAAATTTAAAATAATATTTATTTATTTATTTATAATTTACTTATGCTATATCACATTTTTTTCATTAAGATTGTACAAAAATACTAACCTCAAAATGAAATGCATTTCTTTAATTAGTTTTAATTTTTTAATAAATGTAGCATTTATTAAATGTATTTATTTGCACACAATAGATTTTATTTTACTTATACTATATCACATTTTATTCATCAAAATCTTACCAAAATACTAACCTCATAATGAAATGCATTTCTTTAATTATTGTACATTTTTAATAAAAGTAGCGTTTATTAAATCCATTTCTCTGCACACAACAGATTTGGTCTTTGGTCTTTGGGGAGCAACATTCCCAGATCCCCCAGACTGCAGTCCTGAGATTCCCGTCTGAAAGCAGGGCAGCGAGTGACACATTTCTCGTGTTCCTGATCTCTGATGTGTCCGCGAGGGTAATGCTATTATCCAGACGCTAATGAGAACCGAGAGAAAGTCACGGCGCATTCGCACCTGCCGCCATCTATCCTGACGGAGAGCGTTCAGTCCCGAGACCATATTTCCCAGAAGCCTCGACCTCCCTGCAAGAGCAATAGAATTAAATAGATAAGAGCTGTCATAGAGTGTGGAGGGTGAACTATAGCAGACCGACTGTCACGCTTTTATGAGCTTCACATATTGATTGCCAGCCGAACCCTGTGCGGACCGTCACGCTCACCGAACACACAGACTGGGAGAAAAGATGGACGACACACACTCACTCTCTTCCACTGGAGAACAGAGAAGCCACCACAGTCAGCCGCTGACATTTTGTGCTGATTTGGGACCTGATTCTGTGCAGTAGTGAACGAGAAGTGATACGACACGATATCACACACACACACACACACTCTCACACTCTCACACAGAAACGGTTACTACAAAGTTTACTATGTGAAATAAACAGTTATGGACATGTAGAAATTAAAGATGAAGCTCCAATCTCCTGCCGGAAATCCCCCAAAAAGCCCATTGGTGCCTCAGAGATACTTCACTCAGAGAAGCTGTCAATCACAGCTGTCAATCATGACGTCACATTCCTGTTTTTATAGCATCAAATAACTAAGACCAAACTTATTAAAAAACCGAACACCTAAACTTACATCAGCGCGATAATAACTACCTAAAAATGACAGAAAACATCTTTGGCAAAAATGTATTTGAAGTGTAATTTGATTGTTTAGTTTCCATCGCGTCCCATACATGGATAGGGCGGGGCTTATGAGCTATACTGGGACCAGTTCAGTTCAAACGTACCTTATTGGCATGACAATTGTTTCAATGCATTGCCAAAGCATTTCCAATCAAGTGAATTCAATCAATTTACTGGGACACCAATACTGGGGGACCAATACTGGGGGACCAATACTGGGGGACCAATACTGGGGGACCAATACTGGGGGACCAATACTGGGGGACCAATACTGGGGGACCAATACTGGGGGACCAATACTGGGGGACCAATACTGGGGGACCAATACTGGGGGACCAATACTGGGGGACCAATACTGGGGGACCAATACTGGGGGACCAATACTGGGGGACCAATACTGGGGGACCAATACTGGGGGACCAATACTGGGGGACCAATACTGGGACATCAATACTGGGGGACCAATACTGGGACATCAATACTGGGGGACCAATACTGGGACATCAATACTGGGGGACCAATACTGGGACATCAATACTGGGGGACCAATACTGGGACATCAATACTGGGGGACCAATACTGGGACATCAATACTGGGGGACCAATACTGGGACATCAATACTGGGGGACCAATACTGGGACATCAATACTGGGGGACCAATACTGGGACATCAATACTGGGGGACCAATACTGGGACATCAATACTGGGGGACCAATACTGGGACATCAATACTGGGGGACCAATACTGGGACATCAATACTGGGGGACCAATACTGGGACATCAATACTGGGGGACCAATACTGGGACATCAATACTGGGGGACCAATACTGGGACATCAATACTGGGGGACCAATACTGGGACATCAATACTGGGGGACCAATACTGGGACATCAATACTGGGGGACCAATACTGGGACATCAATACTGGGGGACCAATACTGGGACATCAATACTGGGGGACCAATACTGGGACATCAATACTGGGGGACCAATACTGGGACATCAATACTGGGGGACCAATACTGGGACATCAATACTGGGGGACCAATACTGGGACATCAATACTGGGGGACCAATACTGGGACATCAATACTGGGGGACCAATACTGGGACATCAATACTGGGGGACCAATACTGGGACATCAATACTGGGGGACCAATACTGGGACATCAATACTGGGGGACCAATACTGGGACATCAATACTGGGGGACCAATACTGGGACATCAATACTGGGGGACCAATACTGGGACATCAATACTGGGGGACCAATACTGGGACATCAATACTGGGGGACCAATACTGGGACATCAATACTGGGGGACCAATACTGGGACATCAATACTGGGGGACCAATACTGGGACATCAATACTGGGGGACCAATACTGGGACATCAATACTGGGGGACCAATACTGGGACATCAATACTGGGGGACCAATACTGGGACATCAATACTGGGGGACCAATACTGGGACATCAATACTGGGGGACCAATACTGGGACATCAATACTGGGGGACCAATACTGGGACATCAATACTGGGGGACCAATACTGGGACATCAATACTGGGGGACCAATACTGGGACATCAATACTGGGGGACCAATACTGGGACATCAATACTGGGGGACCAATACTGGGACATCAATACTGGGGGACCAATACTGGGACATCAATACTGGGGGACCAATACTGGGACATCAATACTGGGGGACCAATACTGGGACATCAATACTGGGGGACCAATACTGGGACATCAATACTGGGGGACCAATACTGGGACATCAATACTGGGGGACCAATACTGGGACATCAATACTGGGGGACCAATACTGGGACATCAATACTGGGGGACCAATACTGGGACATCAATACTGGGGGACCAATACTGGGACATCAATACTGGGGGACCAATACTGGGACATCAATACTGGGGGACCAATACTGGGACATCAATACTGGGGGACCAATACTGGGACATCAATACTGGGGGACCAATACTGGGACATCAATACTGGGGGACCAATACTGGGACATCAATACTGGGGGACCAATACTGGGACATCAATACTGGGGGACCAATACTGGGACATCAATACTGGGGGACCAATACTGGGACATCAATACTGGGGGACCAATACTGGGACATCAATACTGGGGGACCAATACTGGGACATCAATACTGGGGGACCAATACTGGGACATCAATACTGGGGGACCAATACTGGGACATCAATACTGGGGGACCAATACTGGGACATCAATACTGGGGGACCAATACTGGGACATCAATACTGGGGGACCAATACTGGGACATCAATACTGGGGGACCAATACTGGGACATCAATACTGGGGGACCAATACTGGGACATCAATACTGGGGGACCAATACTGGGACATCAATACTGGGGGACCAATACTGGGACATCAATACTGGGGGACCAATACTGGGACATCAATACTGGGGGACCAATACTGGGACATCAATACTGGGGGACCAATACTGGGACATCAATACTGGGGGACCAATACTGGGACATCAATACTGGGGGACCAATACTGGGACATCAATACTGGGGGACCAATACTGGGACATCAATACTGGGGGACCAATACTGGGACATCAATACTGGGGGACCAATACTGGGACATCAATACTGGGGGACCAATACTGGGACATCAATACTGGGGGACCAATACTGGGACATCAATACTGGGGGACCAATACTGGGACATCAATACTGGGGGACCAATACTGGGACATCAATACTGGGGGACCAATACTGGGACATCAATACTGGGGGACCAATACTGGGACATCAATACTGGGGGACCAATACTGGGACATCAATACTGGGGGACCAATACTGGGACATCAATACTGGGGGACCAATACTGGGACATCAATACTGGGGGACCAATACTGGGACATCAATACTGGGGGACCAATACTGGGACATCAATACTGGGGGACCAATACTGGGACATCAATACTGGGGGACCAATACTGGGACATCAATACTGGGGGACCAATACTGGGACATCAATACTGGGGGACCAATACTGGGACATCAATACTGGGGGACCAATACTGGGACATCAATACTGGGGGACCAATACTGGGACATCAATACTGGGGGACCAATACTGGGACATCAATACTGGGGGACCAATACTGGGACATCAATACTGGGGGACCAATACTGGGACATCAATACTGGGGGACCAATACTGGGACATCAATACTGGGGGACCAATACTGGGACATCAATACTGGGGGACCAATACTGGGACATCAATACTGGGGGACCAATACTGGGACATCAATACTGGGGGACCAATACTGGGACATCAATACTGGGGGACCAATACTGGGACATCAATACTGGGGGACCAATACTGGGACATCAATACTGGGGGACCAATACTGGGACATCAATACTGGGGGACCAATACTGGGACATCAATACTGGGGGACCAATACTGGGACATCAATACTGGGGGACCAATACTGGGACATCAATACTGGGGGACCAATACTGGGACATCAATACTGGGGGACCAATACTGGGACATCAATACTGGGGGACCAATACTGGGACATCAATACTGGGGGACCAATACTGGGACATCAATACTGGGGGACCAATACTGGGACATCAATACTGGGGGACCAATACTGGGACATCAATACTGGGGGACCAATACTGGGACATCAATACTGGGGGACCAATACTGGGACATCAATACTGGGGGACCAATACTGGGACATCAATACTGGGGGACCAATACTGGGACATCAATACTGGGGGACCAATACTGGGACATCAATACTGGGGGACCAATACTGGGACATCAATACTGGGGGACCAATACTGGGACATCAATACTGGGGGACCAATACTGGGACATCAATACTGGGGGACCAATACTGGGACATCAATACTGGGGGACCAATACTGGGACATCAATACTGGGGGACCAATACTGGGACATCAATACTGGGGGACCAATACTGGGACATCAATACTGGGGGACCAATACTGGGACATCAATACTGGGGGACCAATACTGGGACATCAATACTGGGGGACCAATACTGGGACATCAATACTGGGGGACCAATACTGGGACATCAATACTGGGGGACCAATACTTGTGTGTGTGTGTGTGTGTGTGTGTGTGTGTGTGTGTGTAATGTTTTGTACAACTTGAAAACAGTTGCTGTTCCTTTACAATTTAAGTATAATCAAATTGGCTGTACAAGTAATTTCAACTAAAATATTGTCTTTATTTATGTTTCTGTGTTTTGTAATATCTGCTCTAAGAGCTTCTCTCTCTCTCTCTCTCAGGAACAGTAACAGTGTGTGAATGAGACTCGAGTGTTGTTGCTCTAGCGCCCCCTGTCTGTACCAGCCCTGCAGTGCAGCTTATGACTGGCATTCAGAATCATATATATATATTAGTCTGATATAGTGAGAATATGGAGGAAAAACAGCTCCGTTTTTTTTAAAGGTCCACACTGAGTATTTCATTATATCCTCCCAATAGAAACTGCAGTGGAACCGAAGAATGTTTTGAAAAACCCTCAATGCTTTATCATTAAAAGGCCATAATGTTATATTTCTCCACTTATTAAACATATGAGGACGTATATTATGCCGAATCTGCCCTCTTCACACTCAAGGTTCATTTATTAAAAATATTTTCTCACTTTATCACTGATTTATAAAGTAGCGCGTTCTGTTCATTGAGAAGGTCATGGTTTTCATGAGCCAGGGATGAAGCTTCTGAGGATCTTTAACAATCATTTATAATTCAACTAAAGATGTTTTCAGTCATGATTAGAGAAATGAAATGTGATTAATTTACTCAGTAAATCCACTGGAATAAATGTCATGATTATCATGAAGTTTCTCGACATCAGTCAGACCTCCGTAAGTCATGATGAAGTGAAGCATCTGTGTCAGTAAATCATATTTTAC
>FLSR01000599.1:13775-26275 GCA_900092035.1 Leuciscus waleckii
ATGCCTTAAAATATCTTGAATGTAACTCGACACCCTCGCCTCATTTAGTATGCGTGGTTCTATGAATATGCAAATGAGCCCCGCCTCCACTCACTCACTCAGCTCAGAGATCCACTGGTTGACGATCACACGTTGATCTGATTGGTTACAAGGTAGTTTGTGACGTCAGAAACACCTGCGATTTCAAAGCGTGTGTTTGAGACTGTCTTTGGTTCACTGCAGTTTAAGGAGGAAATACTCAGCAATGGTGTCGACTTATGAATTTACACATGGTTTGTCTTAAAGCATATTAATAACTCCACATAGACACATAAACTACATTAAAAGCTGGATTTTCACCACAGGGGGACTTTAAATTATAAAGTCATGGCATTAATGTTGCAAAGTTAGTTCCTAACCCTAACCTCAGTATTTTTGTTCTGTTTTCCAATACAAATATCTAAACATATTTAAATCAAATATGCATGATACATGTACTTGAGATGCAAATGTAAAATGAAGTCTTGAAAAATGTAAGAAAAACAAATACTGTCAATGAGTTATGCAAACATCCATTTGAATTAAGTAGATTTTTCCCAATTGGAAGATATTTGTTCTTGTTTTAATCACAAAGTCACTTTCAATTTCACAGAAAACAAGACTTCATATTTTAGGTCATTTTGTATCTTCAGTAAATGCATCTTGATTTAAGAATCTTTAGACATTTGCACTGGAAAACAAACTGGAAGATCAAAAAAAATATATATAGATATATATAATTTTCTGCCGTGTTATCAGAAGATACAGTCAAGGTTATTTCCATATTCCATTGTTTGGGAGCAGAGCGATTCAAGCTGTTCTCTGTAAAATGAATGAACAAGTTATTAATATCTGTTGGAAGTTTTCAAACTCTGAAGTGTTGCTAATAAAACTGTTGCGACATTTACATTTAGAGAACATATTGAGGCATTGTGTTCCCTTCCATTTATTCCTTTATCTTTACTTGGTCTTAAATAGGACTTTAAGAAGTCTTAAATTAAACTCTGCTAATAAACGCTTTTAACAAGTTTTCTTTCCCGTTGATGATTTATTAAGAGCATGAGATATTGCAGAGCTTGTGTTTGTGTTGCTGATTGGACAATGACCTTCATTAGTGCATGATGATGTCATCAACATTTTTGTTCTATTTCAAATGCATGTACATGTGCGTGTTAAACACATATGTCTGTTAATTAGTTAAAGTTAGATTAAAGAGTTAGATTAGATTACCCTCTGTGCAGAATGATCCTGAACTGAAGCTGCTGATTCTGCCCTCTAGTGACTGATTCTGACTGATGCTTATGTGGGAAACACATCTAAAGACAGAGACTCAACGATCTTCAACTCAATAATCACATCTAAAGACAGAGACTCAACAATATTCAACTCAATAATCACATCTAAGGACAGACTCAACAATATTCAACTCAATAATCACATCTAAAGACAGAGACTCAACAATATTCAACTCAATAATCACATCTAAAGACAGAGACTCAACAATATTCAACTCAATAATCACATCTAAAGACAGAGACTCAACAATATTCAACTCAATAATCACATCTAAAGACAGAGACTCAACAATATTCAACTCAATAATCACATCTAAAGACAGAGACTCAACAATATTCAACTCAATAATCACATCTAAAGACAGAGACTCAACAATATTCAACACAATAATCACATCTAAAGACAGACTCAACGATATTCAACTCAATAATCACATCTAAAGACAGAGACTCAACAATATTCAACAGTAATCCAGGGAACAGGGCAAGATATCCAAAACCAAGAGACAAGAAAACCAGGAGAATGCTCAGAAATGCAGTGTAACACAAACAAGACTTCGCGGTGAGTGAATGAATGAACATGGTATAAATAGACTGAGACTAACAGGGTGATGGGACACAGGTGAATGCAATCAGTGATAATGAGGTACAGGTGACTGTGATGAGTGATCAGAGATGAGTCCAGGCAGTGAGTATGGGAAATGTAGTCTGAGAGTGAACGTGAGTGTCTGATGTGGAGTGCCCTCTGGTGGCTTTCAAGGGCACTCCAGCTGGTGACCGTTACACATCTAAAGACAGAGACTCAACAATATTCAACTCAATAATCACATCTAAAGACAGAGACGCAACAATATTCAACACAATAATTGAGTACGAACAGAAAGGATTGTGCGACAACTGGCTCTCAGTGTGTCGAACTGTTAAAAATGATCTTTACATTGTCATCATGACGAGCACAAGCTGCAAATCGATTCATAAAAGCATTTATTAAATCACAGAACAATGATTGCAAAGCTTTTGCAGAACTGAAACATTATGCTTTTGTGCATTTTTACTCGCATGGCATTTGCCAGTTCAATCAGAAGCGTTTTAGATGAAGAGAACTGCGACCATGAGCCGGTTATTCTCTATGAGTGCATGTAGAAAAGCTTTATAAATGGCAGACATTGATTTCCCATGAGCCCTTTCTCTGATTGTTCTTTGTCCTCATGAGTGACATGGGTTGAAATCAATATAAAATCTTGGGTTTCTAAAGCAGAAACAAGCTGAACTTCCACTGATGTGGAGGAAAGAAAGGAAATCTTAATTGAATATCTGTGTTCTCGATCAAAACATCTGCGTTTCTGAACCCAATCCTTCGCTGAATGCACTCGCACCGTATGGAAATTCATATCATTTTGAAAGGAAAAATGCTTTTTGAATGGCATAAAGGAGATTAGTGCAGCGAATGGCTGTCCTTCATGTACTGTATATAGACATTGGTTTTATGCATGAATATGTGTGAGAGTAAATGTTGATGTCACAACAGCCTTGAGCAACTTCTGCTCCATATATACGTACAATAATCAACTGCAGGTTTATTTCCACAAAGTGCCATAAAATACATTTCAAACAGCATGATACCAATCACACACATCTGGCAAACTGACAACAGCTGGAAAACCTCCTTGGAAAGCATGAAGTATGTGCATTTGTGTCCTGTTTTTCTTTCTTGTTCATATATATATATATATATATATATATATATATATATACTGTATATATATATACATTTACACACTCTTAAAAGAAAAGGGTCTATATAGATCTTAAAGGGTTTCATCATGGGATCAGTTTATGGATTTACTTTTAATTAATTTAGTGTGTTTTCATTCATTTTTAAGTAGTATTAGTATTATTCAAACATTTAAAGTCCCCCTGTGGTGTAAATCCAGCTTGTAATGTTGTTTATGTGTCTATGTGGTGTTATTAATATGCTTTAAGACAAACCATGTGTAAATTCATAAGTCAACACCATTGCTGAGTATTTCCTCCTTAAAGGAACACTCCACCGTTTTTTGAAATAGGGCTTATTCACCTTCTTTCCCACATTTAGATAGGTGGGCAAATGCATTTTTGTCTCAGTGCATGCATTGTTTTAGTTTGACAGGGTCGGCATGAGCTTAGCTTAGCATAATGAATGGAATCCTTTGTTGCCAGCTAGCATGTCCTGAGTAAAAGTGATATAAAAAAATAAAAAAACCCACCTAATTACTTCTTGTGGCCTGCGTATTCACAACAAGTACAAATAGTGATGCAGATTAACACTAGGCGATTTCCTAGGCAGATATTGACTTATATATTAAGGACTATATTAGGGGGAAGCACAGGCGAAGCACTGCTACTTGGGCGTGATATCTCTGCGCCCAAGTAGCAGTGCTTCCCCCTAATATAGTCCCAAGTCAAAATCTGCATAGGAAATCGCCTAGTGTTAATCTGCATCGCTATTTGTACTTGTTGTGAATACGCAGGCCACAAGAAGTAATTAGGTGGGTTTTTTAAATTTTTTATATCACTTTTACTCAGGACATGCTAGCTGGGAACAAAGGATTCCATTCATTATGCTAAGCTAAGCTAGCGCCAACCCTGTCAACTAAAACAATGCATGCACTGAGACAAAAATGCATTTGCCCACCTATCTAAATGTAGGAAAGAAGGTGAATAAGCCCTATTTCAAAAAACGGTGGAGTGTTCCTTTAAAACTGCAGTGAACCAAAGACAGTCTCAAAAACACGCTTTGAAATCGCTGGTGTTTCTGACATCACAAACTACCTTGTAGCCAATCAGATCAACGTGTGATCGTCAACCAGTGGATCTCTGAGCTTAGGGTTAGGGTTAGGGTTAGTGAGTGAGTGAGTGAGTGGAGGCGGGGCTCATTTGCATATTCATAGAACCGTGCATACTAAATGAGGTGTCGAGTTACAGTCAAGATATTTTGAGGAAAAAACATTTAATATGTAATTTTGGTGATCAAAGTTGAGTTTTAAGAGATAAAATTATTGACTACAGGGTGACTTTAAAATATTTCTTCTTATATAGAACCTTTTCTTATAAGAGTGTATATATACAGTATATAGACATATATTGGACATATATTTTCCAGGAAGTCACAGTTTCTCCCGTGGCGTGAATAATCACATCGGAGAATGTCAACGTGGCTCGAATCCCAGAGTGGATTCTGTAGTTTGTTTAAGTTTGTTTGTGTCAGGATTACACCCTCAATCAGTCCTCAATCACCATCATCATTCACTCTGCCCACTCGTTCACTATCACCCGAGCTCTAATCACCACCACCTGGATTCCCATCACCAGCTCACCGTTCATAAACGCACTCACCCCTTCAGTCCTGGTGTGGTCTCGTCTCTACATGGACACACAGACTCACCTCTCGTATCCTGACACTTACCTGAATCCCCGACCTTCTTCAGCCTGCTGCTGTATGCTTCTGATCCCAGTCATCATCACCTGCAAGAGAGACTTTGTTATTCTACAGCTAAGTCATCATAAGCTGTCTATAATCTGCTTCCTCACCGTTATCTCTGGAACCTATCCATTCTGCTGAATAAATACATTATATACTTACCTTCCTGTTTGCTTCTTGTCTGAAACCTGCAGAAGACCAGACCAAAGATGCCGAATCCTTCGGATTCCGGAGAAGATCATCCACCGGCGAATCCACCTGCCGCCCCCACAACCAGCCCACAAACCGCATCACGATCTTCACTTCCGCGTTCATCGGCTACTTCGTTCACTGTCTCTGCCAGTCCCATGGCCCGACCAGCGACATTCACCGGTGAGGCGGAGGACTGCAGTGGGTTCCTTCTACAGGTATCGCTCTATTTCACTATGCAACAACATCAATTTACCAACGACTCAGCCCGTGTTGCATTCATCATCTCCCTCTTGTCCGGAAGAGCACTCCAGTGGGCGCAATCACTATGGAATTCCAATTCCGATGCAGTTAAGTCAACTGATAGATTCATTCCATACTTTAAAGAAGTTTTTGGCCAAGCAGCAGCCGATCTCTCCGTTCATGACCAGCTCTTCAATCTTCGACAAGGAAAATCTTCCGTGAGTGATTATGCTCTTCAGTTCCGTACTCTGGCGGCATCTAGTGGTTGGAACGAATCAGCGTTGATTACAGCTTTCCGTCATGGTCTTGATCCCAATATTCGACAACTACTTGTGGTCTACAATGACAGCATGGGTATTGAAAATCTTATCCAAAAGACCATCCGCGTTTCTCAGCGCTTATTTGCCTGCGATCTATCTGTAAGTCTTCCGCCCTCGGTTCCATCAAGCACTCCTCCAGCACCCGAGCCCATGGAGATTGGCTCCTCTCATCTGCCTCTTCTGAACGCCAAAGACGGATACTTCATCATCTATGCTTATATTGTGCTTCAGATAAACATCTCCTCAGCACCTGTCCAGTTCGACCTCCTCGCCCAGCGGTAAGCTACATTCAAGTTCATCCTAAAATTGAAATGTTGAATCGTACTACTGTGCATCTCCTGACCTCCCGTGTCTCTGTCTCAGCACAAGCCCTCAACGACTCTGGCTCTGCGGGGAACTTCATTTCCCCAACGCTTCTCCAAAAATTGAATCTCCGTAAACGCCGTAGCCAGGAAGGTCTCAAATTTACACCATCCAGGGTAAACCGCTGGGCAGAGGTCACATCCGGTATCATGCCTGCATTCTGAGGAGATCTCTTTTATGGTGCTGGAGGAGTCCACCGCTGAACTCATCCTGGGACGCCCGTGGCTGGTACAACATCAACCGACCCTCCACTGGAAATCCGGTGAGATCCTGCGCTGGGGAGATAACTGTCAGTCATCTTGCCTATCTTCAATCAAGAAAAGTTCTTCTTCATCTTCATCATCGCCCTCTCAGTCAAGATCAAAGGTTCCTGTCTATTCCACCTCCGTCGAGAGTCCCGAAGTTCTACAAGAGGTAGAAATTCCATTGGAGTACCGGGCGTTCCAGGATGTGGAATATCAATCCAGATATTCCATTTGTCGTCGAGATTGATGCATCATCCACAGGGGTTGGAGCGGTCCTATCTCAGCGGCAGGGTGAGCCTCCCAAACTCCTTCCATGTGCCTTCTTCTCTAAAAAGCTGTCCCCGGCGGAGTGTAATTATGACATCGGCAACCGGGAACTGCTCGCTATCAAATTAGCCCTTGAGGAATGGAGGCCTTGGCTGGAGGGAGCCAACCATCAGTTTGAGGTCATCACCGATCACTGCAACTTGGAATACCTCAGAGAAGCTAAGAGATTGAATCCTCGTCAAGCCCGTTGGGCCCTCTTCTTCACTCGATTTGACTTTATAGTCACCTACCGACCTGGGAGTAGGAACTGCAGAGCAGATGCTCCTCCCGTCTCTATCATCCTTCCACCGATGATCAGACTCCGGAACCCATTCTCCCTCCAGCCGTAATCCTAAGCCCCATCCTCTGGGATATCGATGAGCAGATCGCCCAGGAGAACCATCGCCATCCTGCTCCGCCGGGAGGTCCAGAAGGGCTCACCTACGTTCCTCAACATCTGCGTACTGCCCTTCTGGACTCAGCTCATACAGCTCCGGGCTCTGGACATCCAGGTAGCAAGCGTACCCTCTCGCTCCTCAATCAACGGTACTGGTGGCCGTCCATCTCAGGGACGTTTCCTGTTACATCAAGGGGTGCTCAGTCTGCGCCATCACCAACACTCCCCGTAAACTACCTGAAGGCAAACTTGTACCACTACCCATTCCCAGACGTCCATGGTCTCATATCGGTGTTGATTTTATGACCGATCTTCCTCTCTCCTTGGAAACACTTGTGTACTTGTCGTAACTGACGGATTTTCCAAGGGATGTAAACTTATACCCCTACCTGGTCTTCCCACAGCTCTTGGTACTGCTGAAGCTCTATTCCACCATGTCTTTCGTAATTTCGTAATTCCTGAAGATATAGTTTCCGATCGAGGACCTCAATTCATTTCACGTGTCTGGCATGCCTTCAAACTCCTTGGAGTTACCGTCAGTTTATCATCTGGATATCACCCACAGACCAACGGCCAGACTGAGCGGAAGATCAAAGAGATCAGACGCTACCTGAGGACCTACTGCCACCAGTACCAAGACAGCTGGAACGGATACCTCCCCTGGGCGGAATACGCCCAGAACTCCCTCAGACAGAACACCACCGGGCTCACCCCCTTCCAGTGTATCCTCGGATATCAACCTCCTCTCTTCCCTTGGTCGGGTGAGCCCTCGGAGGTTCCAGCTGTCAATTTCTGGTTCCATCAGAGCGAGGGGGTATGGGACTCAGCTCATGTGCACCTCCAACAGGCAGTGCGGAGGCATAAGGATCAAGCGGACCGTCGGCGAAGTGATACTCCTCAGTACCAGCCAGACAGAAGGTGTGGCTTTCGACGCGGGACATACGCCTCCGTCTGCCTTGCCGTAAGCTGAGTCCTCGATACATCGGACCTTTCACCATTCAGAGACAGTTGAACGAAGTCACCTACAGACTCAACCTTCCACCTCACTATCGGATTGCACCTTCTTTTCATGTCTCTCTCCTTAAACCTTTCACTGATCCTGTCACTCCTCTCCCTACAGATGTGTCCACAGAAGATGTACCTCCTCCTCCCGTTCCTGTGGAAGAAGAGCCCATCTACCGAGTTCGCGCCTCATGGACTCCCGGCGGTGAGGTCCCCGTTTGGAGTACTTGATTGACTGGGAGGACTATGGACCTGAAGAACGTTCTTGGGTACTCCGTGACGACATCTTAGACCCTGCTCTACTCACCCAATTCCACATCGACCATCCTGACCTTCCAGCTCCCAGGGGTCATGGTAGACCTCGCCGCCGGCAACGTCCCTCTTCTTCCCAGCCGTCAAGAGCCGCCTCGGGAGGGGGGGGTACTGTCAGGATTACACCCTCAATCAGTCCTCAATCACCATCATCATTCACTCCGCCCACTCGTTCACTATCACCCGAGTTCTAATCACCACCACCTGGATCCCATCACCAGCTCTCCGTTCACAAACTGCACTCACCCCTTCAGTCCTCGTCTGGTCTCGTCTCTACATGGACACACAGACTCACCTCTCGTATCCTGACACTTACCTGAATCACCGACCTTCTTCAACCTGCTGCGGTATGCTTTTGATCCCAGTCATCATCACCTGCAAGAGAGACATTGTTATTCTACAGCTAAGTCATCATAAACTGTCTATCATCTGCTTACTCACCGATATCTCTGGAACCGATCCATTCTGTTGAATAAATATCATTATACTTACCTTCCAGTTTGCTTCTTGTCTGAAACCTGACAGAAGACCAGACAAAAGATGCAGAATCCTTCGGATTCCGGAGAAGATCATCCACCGGCGAATCCACCTGCCGCCCCCACAACCAGCCCACAAACCGCATCACTATCTTCACTTCCGCATTCATCGGCTACTTCGTTCACTGTCTCTGTCAGTCCCATGGCCCGACCAGCGACATTCACCGGTGAGGCGGAGGATTGCAGTGGGTTCCTTCTACAGGTATCGCTCTATTTCACTATGCAACAACATCAATTTACCAACGAGCCCGTGTTGCATTCATCGCCGTTGTACTGTGGCTGCCGTCGCATCATCCAAGTGGATGCTGCACACTGGTGGTGGTTGAGGAGAGATCCCCTGATATGGTTGTAAAGCGCTTTGGGTGTACAGTAGTACATATGAAAGCGCTATATAAATGCTTCATTCATTCATTCATTCATTATGGCTCATATAGTCTGAGAATATGGAGGAAAAACACTGAGCAAAAATATGTAATTTGGTGCAGATGCTGATATTTATATCAAATTCTGATGCTTGTAATGTAAATAAACAAGATGTTTATAACAGTGCAGCAGATACTTACAAAAACTGCATATCAATATCATATCTGCCAATAATGTCTTAGTAATATGATATTTAAATGCTTAGTTTTATGGTCAAAGCTGTAAAGCCTCATAGTCATGGACCAAAACGTAATGCAATGCAATACAATGATGAAAAAATAAATGTTCATCAAGTTGAGTATCATATTTAATTTTGTATCAGGGTTTTATGGCTCATATAGTCTAATATAGTGAAGTATATCTAACAATATTAAGTTATTCTTGCGTTTACTTGATAAAATCAGAGCAGATTTGACACAGAAACACACGAGCTTAGTTTGTACAGTTACACTAAAATACCTTTACTGGATAAAAGAGTCTAACTCTCACTCAGAGACAGAAGAACTGGAGGAGAGTGTGTTCGACAGGTTCATCAGATCATGTTTATCTTTAAAAAGTCTTTAATTCACATATGAAATATGATACAGTGGGCACGTGCAGAGTCGGCACATACATGTGTGTCTGTGTCTTTAAGAATCTGCTGGATCTTCTGAAGGCTGAGAATAAAAGCAGCAGAAACCATGAACATCTGATTATCTGTGAATGTGTGTCTTCTGGACTCCAGAAATCCTGAGACGAGCAGGTCTGAGAACTGCACATGTATGTCCACGGCGTTCGGCACACGTGCTGATCCAGAGAGGCTTCCAGAAAGTGCTTTAGCTTCATAACCGAGACTGTTGTGGTCAGCAGAAGCAAACGCAACTCAGCAAGATCTGTGCTGGCTATGAAGTTTATATGCATATACTGAGACAGAAACAGGCGAGGGTTCGCACACTCGCATACGATTAAACCTGTCGACACAAGGCTTCGGGGTCACGGGGTCACAGGGTCAGGAGAAGACCGGATGTTGCCTCGTTTTCCAGAATGAATGTGTTGAAACTGATACGTGTTATATGAGGACACTTTGGGAATACTGTCCTCTTTAATTGTTATTGATTCACACACACAAACATGTCAGCTGAGACGGGGCAAGTCGTCCCACGGGGCGGATAAGGTTTCGGGTCAAACGTCCAGTCGCATAAACTGCCCAGTTCAATAGGAAAACCTACAGGGAATTCTGTCCTCAAACAAACATATCAATGACCAGTGAAGACAGGGAAACACACTGATGTAGATTTACATTCAGAGGCGAGCGCTGTGATCTCCATTAATGTCGGGACGGGGCATGTTGTCACAGGTTTTATATGCTGTTACTATATGCCATTAATAAATGATATCTTTTGTCTGTTATGGTGTGTGTGGTGTAGAAGACACTTGAAAAAGACACAAAAATAGTCTTTATTTAAATAAACTACACGTACAGAAGATCGCTGGCCGTTCATTTACACGAATGTTTGGGGCCGAAAATGCTATAGCGTTAAACGACAGAAACAGTGACGTCATGCGTGTTACGTGTTCAGTCTAAAGGTGTGTGTGTTTCTCCACAAGTGAAGCGTGACATGAATAATACAGCGATTTTCATTCTTTAAAAACACCCAGTGTCAGAAAGCAGCAGTTTCACGCTGTGACAACATGCCCCTCTAATGAACAGTCAATGGATTTAAATAAACTCCCCCTCAGAAATGTTCACCCGAATCAAAATGTGATGACCAATAAACACTTGTTAATTATTATCACGTTCATTTAAAAGCCCATAAACAATACAGAAATTAATCAATTATTTTTCCCAGAGCAGTGGACATATCTAAAACACAACCTAAATTTCATCTATATAGACATCTATAAGTCATCTATATATTCTATACATCTATATAGTCATATAGTTTCTTGTATAAAGACCAAATGTATACTATGATAAATGATATAAATATATCTAAAATAGCATTTTGGAAAGTATTTTACAGTTTTTAAAAAATAAATATTAACAGAATATTACGCCTACTTAAATTAATGTGCTATTCTAGCACAGCAATTACTTATTTTAATCTAATTAGTTTATTAATATCAAATCAAATTTAGTTTTGTATTTATGTTATTATTCTTCCTTTTTTTTATACCTTTTGTCTTTATTCGTTTTTTTTGTCGGGCTCTCTAGCGCTCCCTTGCGGAGCCAGACTGAAAACCCCTGCTTTAAAGTTTCCTTGCGTTCACACACACACACACACACACACACACACACACACACACACACACACAGCAGTTTCGTGTGTGACTTTTGGGAATATTATCCAGCTCTGCTGATGATGTGCACGCGCATCTCTCATTGAACTACGCAACTGGATTTGGGGAAAAATCCAGAGCTACCCACTATATCACTAGAGACACTGTTATAAATATCAGAAGATTAAACGTTTGTATTGCTATGTTTATTTTCATGTAATTTTTTATTATTTTTTATTATTTTATTATTATTAATTTATTTTATCCTAGGCTATAGTGTTATTAATGCTTTGATAATATAAATATTTCTTTCACCATGTCAATAAAGCTATTTGAATCTTGAGGAGAGGGAGAGTGAGGGAGAGAGAAAGAGAGAGAAAGAGAGAGAGAGAGAGAGAGAGAGAGAGAGAGAGAGAGAGAGAGAGAGAGAGAGCGAGAGTGCGCGCGCGTGAGTTGCAGTGACGTCACGCTCCGAGAGAGAGAGAGAGAGAGAGAGAGAGAGAGAGAGAGAGAGAGAGAGAGAGAGAGAGAGAGAGAGAAAGAGCGAGGGTGCGCGCGCGTGAGTTGCAGTGACGTCACGCTCCTCCGGCGGCGCTCCTAAACTCGGTAACGGCGAACGGACTCGGTTAAACTAGTGCAAACACGCGGACGGGGGTGTAACGGCTCAGACGAACGGGAATAGTCTCGGTGTGTCGCGGAGGAGCACGAGAGGAGCGCGCGGGGCGTTTGCGAGGCTCGCGCGATGGACCGGAGACTTTTAACGGGGTTTCTCTTTTTCGCCGATATTCTTCTGATCTCATCCGGAACACTTCAAGAATCCCAAGGTAAGACCATCGCTTATATTCCCAAAGAGATTCAGAAAGTTCGCCATGCGTAAAATACTCGGTGAAGTTTGCCCTCGCGCACTCAATCTAACGGATCGAATCAAGTTTGTAAAGTTCCTCCACGGACTCCGTGTTGCCGCTGCCCGTGTCTGATGGCAGATAGAGACGAAACTTTCCAAACGCAAGTGTGTGTTCAGGAGAAACGAGCTCGTTCCTTCTCAGAGACTCTCTTTAATCAACAACCGATGGAGAAAATCCTTCTTTGTGTTGCGCTTTGGTGTTCAGCTCAAACTGACACAAAGTAACAT
>FLSR01000599.1:28775-40744 GCA_900092035.1 Leuciscus waleckii
AGAGTGAATGAGTGAGTGAGTGAGTGTGAATGACTGAGTTTGAGAGAGAGTGAATGAGTGAGTGAGTGTGCGAGTGTATGAGTGAGTGTATGAGTGAGTGTATGAGTGAGTGTATGAGTGAGTGTATGAGTGAGTGTATGAGTGAGTGTATGAGTGAGTGTATGAGTGAGTGAGTGTGTGTGAGTGAGTGTGTGACTGTTGGTTAGTGCTGTGTAAGTTGAGTGGTTCATGTTTACTCTGTTGTGTTTGTCCCAAGAATTAATTTGAACCTTTCACATTAAATGCGATTTACAACTCATTGACACATTTGTGAGTGGAACCGGATGTTGATGGCGTGGTGTAAAGAGGAGAGAATGAAGATCTGCTATTATAGTTAATATAATCTTTAGTAGAAAGTAAAAGCTTGTTCTGTTTCTGTCAAAGCGCTCAGCTCCTGGTGAACCCAGCTGGTGTGTTATTCTCTTCCTCTTATTCTGACATGAACAACAGCAGTGGTTTCACACTGGAGTCCAGTGTACGAGTGCGCTTTAATTGCATTAATAATCCAATCAGTGAGTGTTGACACTGAGCCGGGAACGCAGGAAATGCCAGAGCAGTTTGAGCCAAAATGGAGGCCTTTTCCATTTTAATAATGGCACATCTTGTTTGGACTCCCGTGCCGCTGCATGAATGCCGTCTCAGTGAAACACGAGGAACCGGTGTGTGTGTGTGTGTGTGTTCAGCTCACAGCCTCACATTTGTGCATCTGTAATTAGTTTCCACTACAACTTTAGATGAATACAGGAATCAAACGGCTATTTTTAAACCGTGACCAGTGGTCTTAAATATGCATTGTGAAGTAAAGATGCTATCAGTGCAGTCCATTGTTTCTTTGATCATTCAGTGTGTGTCGTTTTTATATCCAGAGACCAATGCAGTGATTTTATTTTTGTGATTTAGTTATTCATGCATTAGAGGAATGTGATGTAATGCTCATTTACAATCAGGCCGCTTAATCTTCATCAGTTCGGCTTGTGGATATCATCAGATAGATTGCACTATTGCACAGATCTAAGGTTGGATTATATCCAGCTTTGTTTGAGTATATACAGCCTCACTAAGCAATATGTGCATTAAGAACAATATTGTTCTGAAACCGGTCTCGAGGTCAAGGTATGAGTATTGGTATTCATATAGAAAATTTTTAACGCATACTTGACCTGTAGTCAATACTCTTATTCCTTAAAACTCATCTTTGATCACCAAAATGACATATTTAAATGTTTTCTCCTTGAAAAAAATTCTTCATGCCTTAAAATATCTTGACTGTAACTCGACACCCTTGCCTCATTTAGTATTCGCGGTTCTATGAATATGCAAATGAGCCCCGCCTCCACTCACTCACTCAGCTCAGAGATCCACTGGTTAACAATCACACGTTGATCTGATTGGTTACATCGTTTCTCTTAAAGCATATAGACACATAAACAACATTAAAAGCAGGATTTTCACCACTTTTAAGTTGCTTTGAATTAAAGTGTCTGCCAAATGTTTAAATGTAAATTAAGTTGTGATGAAATGGAAGCATCGACATGACTTTCTGTATTGTGACGTACATCAAAACGTACAAAAAAAGAAAAATGTAGGGCGGGACTTGGTTCTGTGCATCGTTGTTGATTGGATGTTGAGATGTGGGCGTGGCTCTCAAACATGTAGGCGGAGCTGAGCTTGCAGGGGTGGAGCTGAGCTTGCAGGGGCGGAGTTTAAGCAGAATAAATGATTGGACAGTCCAGTTATGACAAAAACATTTAAAAAAAGGAAAAATCTATTAATGCAAAGGCTTTTTTGGTGCATTTAGAAAATAGATATGGAGAATTGTCATTGCATGCTTGATGTGAATAAGCCAATGTTGCGTGTGCTGAGTAAACTAGTGCAGTGTGTTGATAATAAAACAGAAGCATGGTATGAATTCAGCTTGTGCAGGATTGGTGTGTGGAATAGAGTTGTAGAGTGTTGATCTGAAGAGCACAGATGCTGCTGATGCAAGCGTTCACTGTACAGCAGCGCGCCGGAAACATGCTCACCAAAGGGAGATCATTAATAAACATTATGCAAAATATCTATGTAATTTGTAAAATTAATATTGAACCGAAATAAAACTGCAGCATTAGTATTTCTCATTGAAGCTCCGTTTGGAGTAATGCTCACAGCGCTGGGACGTCTTCTTAACCTTGAGTTGAGTGCTTACAGCGACTCCAGGGGCTTCAGAGAAGAAGGCAAAGGGAATATGATATTAATATCAGCTCAATAACGGCTGAAGGCAAATGCCTGTAAATATTTAATTGGGCATTATTCAGTTTTTGAGTAAGAATGAGACGGCAGGAGATCAAAATAAAAAGTTTGGAGCACCAGAGGCATTAATGTGGAGAAACACTCACTGCTTTACTTCTATAGCACTGCCTTTAATGCAGGAGCGTTATAAACTCTCAAAGTTATAAACTAGTTCTTCAACATTAAAAGTACGTTCCTTCAAAGTTATCAGATCTTATTCACGAAAAATATGATATAGATGAGAAGTTTATCAACTTTTTTACTCTTTTAATTCCTGTTTTAATTTTCCTTGCTTTTATTTTATGATTATTTAAATTCCTTTCTGTGTAAAGCACTGTGAGTTTCCATAGTGTATGAAATAAATAAAGTTGCCTTGCCTTGTCTTTAATAAAACTGGAGCACAAAAACAATCTTAATAAGTTTTCCTTGAAACGTTTTTTAAATGTTGCAACTTTCGGAATGTTCAAAAGTAACAATCTCATAATGTTTGATAAATGGAACGTTCCCTCAACGTTCGTATAACCAAGAAAAAACGTTTAAGCATAAAAAAAAACCTGAACCTTCAGAAGTAACGTTTTTATTTACAGTCAAAGCAAAAAATATTCAGACACCAGATATCATTTTTGATATTTTCACTAGTGTGTGCAGGACACTATAGTGTGTGAGTGAGGAGAGCTTAATAAAGTAAACTGTGACATTGATTTCTGTCATATTTTATTACCACTTTCTAAACTAAAGTGAATAAACTGAGAAATGTCTGAATAAATGTTGCTTTGACTGTATTTAAATGTTCTTAGCACATATTTTTGTTTGCTGGATTTGCCCGTTTTGACGGCCGTATCAGTTCTCCTGAATGCTTTTCTTCCTGCACTTGTTCCACGAGCCTGTTTTTGGGTCATTGTCACTGTTCTCCGAGCGGGAAGGATATATGGATTTATGAAGCGCCCCAGGACATGGTCCGCTCCTTAACACCTCATATTTCATCTGCTCTTGATGGATGAAACCCTGATGTATGTCATTCGTTTTCAAGGAACTGGAGGGGGAATCTCTTGTGGCGTGGGGAAAGTTAAGTGAGGTTAAGAACGCTCTTCAAAATTAGAGCAGCTGAGCTTTTTAGGGGCTAAACGTGTTACCGGGAGAGAGATATCTTTATGAAAGCGCTCCGAGTTAACCAGACGTCTCCGGCTGTGGTCGTTTCAGGGCTTCTGTGGCTTCTTGTTCGGGTTTGATATGGTTCTTTAAGTCAACACGAAACCGCTTCCGCAACCCATTCTGCTTCAAAGCGGGGTGTATTTTCACGTGAAACACAAGATTTGACTCAAACAATGCAGGGCGGGATCTGATCTTATCCTTCGGGAATTGACTGGATGAAAGTCTGTCATAATTTACTCACCGTCATCATGTCAGTTAACCTCGTTTAACCCTCTGGTGCTCTTTGCATGTTGGTCAAAAAGTATTGAATTTTTTTTTTTTCTTGTCAATGAAATGAATGTACTATATTTTAGTTTAATAATGTTTTTTTTATTGAATATTTTGTATTTTTGTGGTATTTTTTGAAAATTAAATTTCCAACTTAAGTGCTTTAAAGCATTCAAGATTTCCGACAGTTTAAGTTTGATCTCTTTTTAAAGATGACACTTGGCAGATTATTGCTGACGTGAAAAAAGTGAAAAAAAGTTAACTTAAAAAAAACACAGAATTTTACGTTTAATGTCATAAAAATTGTCATAAAAATGCACAAAAATGTCACTTTTTTTTCAAAATCACATTTTCCTCTCAAACTGCGAGAAAGTGAAAGGCATAAATCTAAACAAGTTGTGTTCCAAACTTGAGGTTGATATCTCAAAAAATGATCTTTCAGTGAGAGTGTGTTCGGCTGCAGTACCAAACGCTTCCACTAGAGGAAACTCAAGTGTGACCATTTTTTACAGACCATTAAACCCGTCCGAATCATGTCCATGATTTTTTTTTTCACATACAGTAGCAAGTGCCACAAATGACCGAAGCGCACCAGAGGAACAACTATCCTTTTTCCTCTGTGAAACACAAAAGAAGAATGTTGAGGAATGTTGAGGATCAAACAATTGACTTCCATTTTAAATATGTATCTGATTTAAAACCACATTTGGAAGTGTCTCAGATCACATACGGAAACCCAGATCTCGTGTGGATTCGTGTTTACAACATCGTGTGCCACAAATCCCGATCTGTGTCAGATTTGAGTAAAAAGCTTAGATTTTTAGCACCAGTGTAAACGCAGCCTTGGATTGAATGAGGATTTGTTGGACATTGCTCTGCTTCCTTCCAGTGGAGCAAAGAATTAGTTCTGGTGTTTTTCCCGAAGGATGTCCGTGTTCGTGGAGCGGATCCTCTCTGTCGCAGGACTGTGATGCTTCAGAAGGCTTGTGGAAGAGCCAACAGCATGAAATGAGCCCCTCCACGATGATGAACGAGGCAAAGCTCTGCTGGGGAAATCCAATAGATGCCAAATTAAGCAAATCCCAGTTTAGATCACTGAAGAAAAGAGAATCGTTCTGTGTGGCTCTTCTTGGCGGATCCAGAGGCACTTCTCGCCCAAACCGAGGCGAGAAAAACAAGCGTATCTCACTAAACCCAGGAAACTTTGTTTGGTGAAGTTGAAGACGAGGAGAAGTGCCTCAGGCTACGTCTACGTTAATACGGATATTATATAAATATTAAAACGCTCTCCGTCCACACTAGCGTTTTTTTCCAAGAGTTTCTCCTCCACACTGAAACGCTAGATTCCCCTTTACTGCGCATGTGTAAACCCTCACAGAACCCTCACAGAACCCCTCACAGAACCCTCACAGAACCCCTCACAGAACCCCTCACAGAATCCTCACAGAACCCTCACAGAACCCCTCACAGAACCCTCACAGAACCCCTCACAGAACCCTCACAGAACCCTTACAGAAGCTCACAGAACCCTTACAGAAGCTCACTGAGACGAGACAGACGAACTATACATAATAAAGTTATCGTGCAATGGATTATTATTTTATCAGGATATCTCCTCATTCACTGATGGTCCAGGTCTCTCTCACTCGTCATCATATGTGTGTCTAAAACACTGCTCTCATGTTTAGCTAATGTCATGTTTGCAGGACTGTGATATGAAGAGTGTGTGAAGAAACATGTTATATCAACAGTGTGAGAGTGAACGGCACATCACAGGCTCAGCACATTAAGAGATGACAGTATGAGTGTGGACAAGGCCTGGTGTCTGGGATCCTGAACGGGTTTGTGAGAGTGTCGTTCGCATTGCTGTCGTGTGAAGAGGTTTCCCCGAGCGCTGACGAGATGCAGACGATGTGCAGATGAAGCCCACAGGTTCTGGGAGGAGGGTCATTTGGACAGGCGGATCCGATCCGATGTGAGGAACACGAGCCGGTGGAGCTTCAGAGCCTCAGGCGAGTCCACAGGCCCTGCAGTAACAGGACAGAGCCGAGAGCTTCCTCAGGGGCCTGGACACACACACACACACACACACACACACACCGCACACTGAACACACACCGCACACCGCGCACACTGAACACACACACCGCACACACACACACACACATCATGTATTAGGCTGCTGTCGCTTTAAGAGCTGCATGGATCCAATATTCTGTTACACATGCATTTACTTTCTGAAGTGTTTACGTTCACTTACGACATAACTGACTGTGTTTACTAGGATACTCACTATTCTTTGACAGAACTTTGTGTAAATGTATTCGCTCATCATTACTCCAGTCTTCAGTGTACATGATCCTTCAGGAATCATCCCGTCTCTACAGTCAGTGTGTGATCGCTCAGTCTGTTCCACGTCATTCTTCTTAATTTACAGTCTTTCACGGCACTCAGATATTCTGCGGTTGTGTAGTCTCTGTTCAGGGCCAAATCACACTCATGTTTACTTTGTTTTTCTGTTGTTTCAGTCCAGTAAGTCAGGTCATCTTCTTGTGTGCTTCTATAATTTGGTTGGGCCGGATTCTGTGGACGAGTGCTGATTCTCTCTCTCTCTCTCTCTTCTCTCTCATTTCCTTTATTAAACCGGGGCGGTCGAGTTGTGTTCGTGGAAGGTGACGCCCTTCTCTTGGGTTTAGCCCTAATGTTTCCCAACATGCACCAGTACAGAGTGTTTGTTCTGTGGTTTTCGTCCCATCATGGCTAATTTGCTCTCCTCTCTTGAGAGGGTGGGTATTTTGTAAGGCTTGCCTTAAAACGAATGAATAAGTGGGTCATTGGCTTTTGCTCAATACTGACGGCCTCATCCAAATATTCCAAACTCTCCAACTCCCTTTTTTTTTTGGTCTTTCAAACTTTATGATCTAGCCAACATTAAAGTTGACAAGAAACAGAACAGTGTTTACTGCCATAATGTGAACCAGTGTAGTTGATGTCGAACACCTTCTCCTTTTAGAAGAACTTGCTCTGATAAATTGGGAACAATAACAGCTGGAATTATGACTGTAAAACACTGCAAAAAATGCTTTTCTTTCTTAGATTTTTTGTCTTGTTTCCAGTCTAAATATCTAAAAATTATTAAATCAAGATGCATTTACTAGACCAGACCTAGATTAGATTAGAACAGTGAAAGGCCTTATTTTCTGGGGAAATAAATCAAAGTTGTTGCTTTAAAAAAGCAAAATTATCTGCCAATGCATTAAGAAAAATAATCTAAATTCAAACAGGAACAATATTATTTTTCTGACCCGATTGGCAGAGAATCTTGCTCGTTTTAAGCAACAACTCACTTCATTTTGATTTATTTCCCCAGAAAACAGACAGAATATCTTCCAGCCTTTTGCTACTGTAGTAAATGCCTCTTGATTTAAGAATTTGTAGATATTTAGACTGGAAACAAGACAAAAATACTAAGAAAGGCATTTTTTGCAGTGTACCAGGACAGTGTGTGATTAGCAGTGTAACGTCTGCACATATCCACAGAGAAACTGCAATCTCACGATGCAGCAGTGCAAATAATGAGGGCATATGTTTACCTCTAACTCCGCTCACCATGGGAGATGGATTAAATTGAAGCAGTTTGGTTGTTGTCAGATTGTTAAGTGTTGCTTTCGAGCGTGAACCGGCCCCGGGCCCCTGCGGAGGGTTTAGTGAACGGGAAGGTTTAATCGAGTCCAGCCACGGGTCTCTCTCAGTCTCGCTTTAGTCACTGGAGGCTCAGTAATAGCGAACAGCGGGACGAAACATCAGCGTCTGCAAACAGAGCTGATCGCACACAAACAAACCATGAGCAGACTCGCTCTCCTGCGCTGAGAAACGAGACACTGGGTGATTATAAGACATTCAGATTCAGGAATCGTTGACCTGAACGCCTCGACCTGACCTCAGCGACCCCTGAGAATGTGTGACGGCAGGGAAACACATGAATGTTTGTGTTGAATCTGTCTTTCGTATGACCCTCACGTCACGATTCGATACATATCACGATACTGAACTCACGATACCATATTATTGCAATACCTATGATAAAAGGTTAACAAAACATGACCTTTTGATTAAAGCTCCAGTCCGTAACTTTTTTGGGTTCAAAATTATCCAAAATAATTTTTTTAGCAAGTACATAACCAGCCAGTGTTCAAAACTATCTGCTTGCCTTAGCTCGATTCAAAACGGTGCGCTTGTAATAATGTTTTTAATTCCAGTGGTACTGGTGGATTCCCGCGGGAAATTCGAGCATGTCTTTGCGTCATTACGTCACATCTGTCCACATAAAGAAGGTGTCTCGGCTAGTAGGCTATATTGCGTGTGAAGATGTTGGAGGTGGAGATTTATAGCCTTTTTCACAGCACTTGATATAATTAAAATTATAAATTTGATGGCGGATCCAGAAAGGTTCAAACGACAATCACCAGTGACAAGATTCACCCATTGTAAAATGCAAAAGACTTCGTTCGGTCTTCGAGTGGCTACAGAAAAAAAGAGACTGCAACCGGGCCGTGCAAAAACAAGGACAAATATCAGAAGGGCATTAAATGTAGTCACGCAATGCTGATGTTGTTAACATTAACAATTTGAAAACAAAGTATAATTTGCGCGGTTTTACGTGATATAATAAGCGATCGTTAGATTTAATCAGCACAATTTACTGCAATGCTTTTTTCCCCTTAGTTGGTCAGAACAAAAGTGGATGTTACTTACTTGTTCAGATGACATTTTCCGGTGAAAACTCTTATCTTGGTCATACTTCCAAAAAGTATAATCTGTGATTCTGAATGACAGTCTCCACACCGGCGCGGTGATAGAGAGATAAAATATTAAGTAAAGCAATTAGTCACTTTTTAAGTGAGTAACGCAATAATGTAACATTACTTAAGTGAGTAACGCAATATTGTAATGCATTACTTTTTAAAATATTAAGTAAAGCAATTAGTCACTTTTTAAGTGAGTAACGCAATAATGTAACATTACTTAAGTGAGTAACGCAATATTGTAATGCATTACTTTTTAAAATATTAAGTAAAGCAATTAGTCACTTTTTAAGTGAGTAACGCAATAATGTAACATTACTTAAGTGAGTAACGCAATATTGTAATGCATTACTTTTTAAAATATTAAGTAAAGCAATTAGTCACTTTTTAAGTGAGTAACGCAATAATGTAACATTACTTAAGTGAGTAACGCTATATTGTAACATTACTTAAGTGAGTAACGCAATATTGTAATGCATTACTTTTTAAAATATTAAGTAAAGCAATTAGTCACTTTTTAAGTGAGTAACGCAATATTGTAACACATTACTTTTCAAAGTATCTTCCCCAACACTGCCTGTGATTCTTGCTTTGTTTTTGCTTCTGTATCCATGAGATCAACTTCATGCCACTTCGTGAACAAAGCCTGACTGTAACATCACGGATAGACGTCCTATTATCTCCGCTCTAAAGAACCGGGTTAAGCTGAAAGCTGACGCTTTAATGAAACTGTGACACTGCTAATTGCTGTCAAAGGGAGGACGCGTGTGTTTCTGGCATCAGTCAGTGTCTGTTCTCGCTGTTCCCAAACCTGAGGAATCCGTTTCACGGGCCTTGCGCTCGCTCTCCGTCTCTCTGACACTTAAATTGCAAAGAGGGTTGTGTGTGACAGACGCAGAGCTCAACAGATAGTGTTCAAGATGCCACGGCGAGGGACGAACCCTCATCAGAGTTCATTTCCCAGCGACAGGCCTGTGATTATACAGACAGTGGGACATTTAGAGCGTTGTGTTGGTAAGATGTGCGTTTAAGTGTAGTTTTGCTGAGTCTCTATGTGTGTTAGGCCACATGGCACGGATTACTGAACACACAGCTGTTTATCCTCGTGAAAATCACTCGTCAGCACTTTTTACACACAGACCTTCATCCCAGGACGGAATGGGAAGTTAGTCTTTCTAGCAGCTGTAACTATGGGATCAGTATATGTGAGATTACAGGCAATGACAACAGAGCACAATACTTGTAATCAAAACATAATGTATGTGTATTGTGTATAATTATTTTGTATATATAAATACACACACACACATGCATGTATATATTTAAGAAAAATGTGTCATTGATATATAAAATATTTATATGTAATATAAATTATGTATAAATATGCAAATATTTCTTAAATATATACATGCATGTGCGTGTATTTATATATACAAACTAATTAAACACAGTACACACACACACATATATTATGTAAACAAACTTTTATTTTGGATGTGATTAATCGCGATTGCTCTACTGTAAAGATGTGTGTGTGTGTGTGTGTGTGTGTACAAAACTCTGGTTCTTTTCACGGCTAACAACGTCACGGATGGTTTGTTTATCTGTGACACAGTTTGAGCGATACCGAGGCAGATTCGCGTCTCGCGCTCGTGGGACGAGACCTTTGCGAGAGCCGGTGAGCAGGACTTCTGTGGAGCTTCGGGCCGATCGTGACCTTCTCTCTGCAGGAGAGCTGTGGGAATATCACTCCGCCACAACAACACACAGATCCCACACGCCACTGGATCGTGTCTCCATCAGGGGGACGGCGTGTCAGCGCTGACCTTTCACAGACGTGTGTGTGTGGTGTGTGTGTGTGTTTTAGTGGCACGCTGTCAAACCACCTGCTGCGTGTTTCTCCGGGTCCAGAGCTTCTGATCTTTTCAGTGCAGACCCTCAGATCCGTCATCTGTGCATGTTTACCCCGGGTTCCCAGCCGGTCGCATGCATATGTGCATATTATGCCCTTTTACAGTCTTGATGATGTTTCAGGCTCTACTAGAACAGGTTTTCCTGCTTGAATGTTGATTATTTTCCTCATATTCTCCAGTGTTGCGGCTCCTCTCTTCCCAGTCTGTCAGTAACGCTCTGTTTACTTCCTGTCTCTATGAAGCCCCTCCTTCTGAAAAGCACACTGTGCTCTGATTGGTCGGCTGGAGCAGCGTGTTGTGATTGGTCGAGCGCTTCGAGTGTGTTTGGGAAATGTCCCGCCCCTAATTACCATAACCGTCAGTTTAACACACTACTATCTAACTCAACCAGGCCCCGCCCCTTTATTCTGCGTATGAATTATTATAATGAGGAATATTGTGACGTGTTCGTTCCCGGGAGAAACTCAAGACTACAATGGAGGCGTTTCAGGAGTTCAGGAACACTGACACTGATATAGAGAAGAGCTGGAGCTTCTTCATGATCACACAGCAACACACACACTAAACACAGATGAAGATGAGGAAACAGCAGAATATGGCCTGTTTAAATCATCATTGTGATTTCCTCTTTAGTTTGACACCTAAACACTGGAGTGTCCCTTTGAATCACAGCTCTGATCTTAATTAGACGAACCTGAATCCGTTGCTGTTCCCACAGGGATTTCTTTTGATGTATCGCTGAAAGCTCCAATTATTGCATCGGATGCATCGGAAAACCTTCGGTAGAAGTTGCGCCGTGACCTGATTCCTGTGAGCTGGAACACGGCATCGGAAAATAAGCAGGTCAAAACTCTTCTAAACTCATGAAGGCTGGGATATTAAAACGTGACACCGGCGTCTCAGCGTTACATCGATCAGGAGTCCTCACCGGGGGTGTAGACTTATGGAAAAATAATATAAAATCACAAATACACACAATAACAATGACTACAACTTTAACTAAAATTAGAAGCAAAATAACACTCAACCGTTATGATTAGAAGCTTGAATATAAACTATAATAGTTTCTCAGTGGTACTAAACTATTAATATTAGGAGTGAAAGCTCAAGACTGGGAGAAACTTCAGGAGTTTTTTTCCTCTGAGAGGAAAGTGTGTCCAACCCTGGTCTCAGGAGTCGTGTGTGTGTGTGTGTGTGTGTGTGTGTGTGTGTTTCACATTGAGATTTGTTGCTGAATGCTAAATGAGAAGCTTAGGGCTGTCAAACGCCTGCTACTTCAATTTAAGTTCATTTAGTGTGAGCCGTTAATAATGAATGAACAAGCTGAAGTCAATTGTGCAGGTTCATTTGTCGCCCTATTGATTACAGCGCTCGCATCAGAGTGTGTGTGTGTGTGTGTGTGTGTGTGTGTGTGTGTGTGTGTGTGTGACCGAACTGGGTGAAGTATGTGTGTGTGTGTGTGTGTGTGTGTGTGTGTGTGTGTGTGTGTGTGTGTGTGTGTGGGGGCGCGCGGGGGGGGAGA
>FLSR01000599.1:73632-81392 GCA_900092035.1 Leuciscus waleckii
CACAGACACACACATCTTCTGCTGGGTCCAGCTCGGCTCATAAACGGGGTTGAATGGGATTTTATTGAATTTGAAAGAGGTAATGGCATTCTGGGAGGTGTTTTTTCACACCATTATGTATGATCATATAAATAAATATAAATAAATACAGTACAAATTCAGGAAAGTAATTAAAGCAATTAAAAGGCATTCTTAATCAAATACTACATGGCACACAACCCTGGGTAACGCCCACTTCTCACCATCCAATCATGTGCTGAGGTTATCATCAAGCCCCGCCCTCGACTTGTCCTGTAATAATATCCTGTGTGTGATTGTGAACAGCAGCTTATACTGTAATACTGATGTTCTGATGATCATATGAGTGACAGCGAGGGTTTTTCACCCTTTCTCTTGTTGAGGGCGAACATCTCGAGGCAATTATTTCTAATCGCTTTGAAGAGTCTGATTGTTTTAGTAATAATAACTGTATCCGTACGGAGAGGCTTTTATCCGCTGGTACTAATGAGGTGTCGTTACAGCCGGACCCAACACACACACACACACACTCAGAGTTCAGATAGTTGAAAGAGAGACGGACTCCTGCTCCAGAATCCACAGACTCAAACTTCAGTGGTTTAAAAAACATCTCATTATCAGTGGCTGAAATCCAACAAATCAAAGAGCGAAAGGAGGCGAACTTCTCTTTATTTATTCACTCTGTGTTTTTCTGCGTGTCCGAAAGCTTCTGAAAGCGCCAGAATGATCCACTTAGTCCCGGAGAGAGGAGACGCCCACGGGAATCAGATCAGAGGAACGCTTCGAAGGTTAGAATAAGAGTTTCTCCTCTTCTGATGGTCCAGAAGGTCAGAGGTCAGAGGTCACTGTGTGACCCTTTTAGAGAATTACTTTCTTTATTCACTTTACCAGGAGACGTTTGTAGGACAGAGTCTGTGTCGTCTGAGCCTTCAGCTGAACCTCACCAATGGTGCATTTATTTAGTCAAAAATACTGTAAAAAAGTGAAATATTATTATAATGTAAATCATCTGTTTTCTATGTGAATATATAGTAAAGTGTAATTTATTCCTGTGATCAAAGCTGAATTTTCAGCATCATTACTCCAGTCTTCATCACAGTTTCCACAGAAATCTGAAGCAGCACAACTGTTTTCAACATTAATAATAATCATAAATGTTTCTTGATCATCAAATCATCATATTAGAATGATTTGTGAAGGATCATGTGACACTGAAGACTGGAGTAATGATGCTGAAAATTCAGCTTTGATCACAGGAATAAATTACACTTTACTATATATTCACATAGAAAACAGATGATTTACATTATAATAATATTTAAGATGTTGAGGTTGAAGATGTTGAGGTTGAAGATGTTGAGGTTGAAGATGTTGAGGTTGAAGATGTTGAGGTTGAAGATGTTGAGGTTGAAGATGTTGAGGTTGAAGATGTTGAGGTTGAAGATGTTGAGGTTGAAGATGTTGAGGTTGAAGATGTTGAGGTTGAAGATGTTGAGGTTGAAGATGTTGAGGTTGAAGATGTTGAGGTTGAAGATGTTGAGGTTGAAGATGTTGAGGTTGAAGATGTTGAGGTTGAAGATGTTGAGGTTGAAGATGTTGAGGTTGAAGATGTTGAGGTTGAAGATGTTGAGGTTGAAGATGTTGAGGTTGAAGATGTTGAGGTTGAAGATGTTGAGGTTGAAGATGTTGAGGTTGAAGATGTTGAGGTTGAAGATGTTGAGGTTGAAGATGTTGAGGTTGAAGATGTTGAGGTTGAAGATGTTGAGGTTGAAGATGTTGAGGTTGAAGATGTTGAGGTTGAAGATGTTGAGGTTGAAGATGTTGAGGTTGAAGATGTTGAGGTTGAAGATGTTGAGGTTGAAGATGTTGAGGTTGAAGATGTTGAGGTTGAAGATGTTGAGGTTGAAGATGTTGAGGTTGAAGATGTTGAGGTTGAAGATGTTGAGGTTGAAGATGTTGAGGTTGAAGATGTTGAGGTTGAAGATGTTGAGGTTGAAGATGTTGAGGTTGAAGATGTTGAGGTTGAAGATGTTGAGGTTGAAGATGTTGAGGTTGAAGATGTTGAGGTTGAAGATGTTGAGGTTGAAGATGTTGAGGTTGAAGATGTTGAGGTTGAAGATGTTGAGGTTGAAGATGTTGAGGTTGAAGATGTTGAGGTTGAAGATGTTGAGGTTGAAGATGTTGAGGTTGAAGATGTTGAGGTTGAAGATGTTGAGGTTGAAGATGTTGAGGTTGAAGATGTTGAGGTTGAAGATGTTGAGGTTGAAGATGTTGAGGTTGAAGATGTTGAGGTTGAAGATGTTGAGGTTGAAGATGTTGAGGTTGAAGATGTTGAGGTTGAAGATGTTGAGGTTGAAGATGTTGAGGTTGAAGATGTTGAGGTTGAAGATGTTGAGGTTGAAGATGTTGAGGTTGAAGATGTTGAGGTTGAAGATGTTGAGGTTGAAGATGTTGAGGTTGAAGATGTTGAGGTTGAAGATGTTGAGGTTGAAGATGTTGAGGTTGAAGATGTTGAGGTTGAAGATGTTGAGGTTGAAGATGTTGAGGTTGAAGATGTTGAGGTTGAAGATGTTGAGGTTGAAGATGTTGAGGTTGAAGATGTTGAGGTTGAAGATGTTGAGGTTGAAGATGTTGAGGTTGAAGATGTTGAGGTTGAAGATGTTGAGGTTGAAGATGTTGAGGTTGAAGATGTTGAGGTTGAAGATGTTGAGGTTGAAGATGTTGAGGTTGAAGATGTTGAGGTTGAAGATGTTGAGGTTGAAGATGTTGAGGTTGAAGATGTTGAGGTTGAAGATGTTGAGGTTGAAGATGTTGAGGTTGAAGATGTTGAGGTTGAAGATGTTGAGGTTGAAGATGTTGAGGTTGAAGATGTTGAGGTTGAAGATGTTGAGGTTGAAGATGTTGAGGTTGAAGATGTTGAGGTTGAAGATGTTGAGGTTGAAGATGTTGAGGTTGAAGATGTTGAGGTTGAAGATGTTGAGGTTGAAGATGTTGAGGTTGAAGATGTTGAGGTTGAAGATGTTGAGGTTGAAGATGTTGAGGTTGAAGATGTTGAGGTTGAAGATGTTGAGGTTGAAGATGTTGAGGTTGAAGATGTTGAGGTTGAAGATGTTGAGGTTGAAGATGTTGAGGTTGAAGATGTTGAGGTTGAAGATGTTGAGGTTGAAGATGTTGAGGTTGAAGATGTTGAGGTTGAAGATGTTGAGGTTGAAGATGTTGAGGTTGAAGATGTTGAGGTTGAAGATGTTGAGGTTGAAGATGTTGAGGTTGAAGATGTTGAGGTTGAAGATGTTGAGGTTGAAGATGTTGAGGTTGAAGATGTTGAGGTTGAAGATGTTGAGGTTGAAGATGTTGAGGTTGAAGATGTTGAGGTTGAAGATGTTGAGGTTGAAGATGTTGAGGTTGAAGATGTTGAGGTTGAAGATGTTGAGGTTGAAGATGTTGAGGTTGAAGATGTTGAGGTTGAAGATGTTGAGGTTGAAGATGTTGAGGTTGAAGATGTTGAGGTTGAAGATGTTGAGGTTGAAGATGTTGAGGTTGAAGATGTTGAGGTTGAAGATGTTGAGGTTGAAGATGTTGAGGTTGAAGATGTTGAGGTTGAAGATGTTGAGGTTGAAGATGTTGAGGTTGAAGATGTTGAGGTTGAAGATGTTGAGGTTGAAGATGTTGAGGTTGAAGATGTTGAGGTTGAAGATGTTGAGGTTGAAGATGTTGATGTGCACCTGGACACGGACACACACGTCGGGAAATGAAATCGCTGAAAGAAAGAAATAAAGGCCGGAACTGCAAGAGATTGACTCACACACAAACTGCCTTGATGAGCTATTCATGCACAAAAGACTAAATTGCACCTATTTTTCTTGGTAAGTGGCAAAGGAACAGTAAAATACTAGAATTATGTTGTTTCTCAGGACATTTTCATCAGTCACTTTATCTTGATGATTTTCTCTCATTGTTGGTGAGGTGTGTGTGTAGAGCGTCTCGTAGAGTGATGTCGTTTCGTCTGCACTGATTAGCAGTGAACGCTCGCGCGCGCGTCTTCAGCCTTAAACGACCCGATGGCTCACATCAATCCTCCATCTCACTCCCATCATGCTTACATGTTACAGAAGTGCACAGGTTTACAGGTGAAGTGACATAATCAGAGGAAACTCCTGTGTTTGAGATGATGATGATGATGATGATGAAGATGGTGATTAATTAATAATACAATTTATATTATATAATTAATCCTATTGATCAGCATGTGAGTTATTGATAAATAATAATTATAATATTTTTATCATATTTATAATATAATTATTAATAGTAATGTAATTTAGATAATACAATTATAATGTAATCAATAATATTGTGTAATAATGTATTTATAATCAATTATAATTATTAATAATATAAATAATTAATAGTGCATTTTATATGATATAATGTTATAATAAATATAATTTATATAACTTAATTATTATTAATATTGATGATCATGTGTGTTATTCATAATAATTATAATGTAATTAATAACATTGTGTAAATTAATATAACATAAATAGATAATTAATATTAATCAGCATGTGTGTTATTTATTAGTAATTATAATATATTTATAATTATTAATGATAATATAAATAATAAATAGTCTAGTTTATATGATATCATGTTGTAAATAAAATAATATAATTAATAATGTGTAAATTAAAGAAGTTTTATTGATCATGCGTTGCTCTTTTGTCGTTCATGAGACTCGTATATCTTCACATCTTCAACTTCGAATGCCCTAAATTCAACCAGAGAGAGACTTTCTTCACACACTGTATGAGTCGCAGTCTGACACGTCTCCGCCCCCTTTTGATTGACAGGATATAATCGGCCCCGGTCATTGGCTGTTTTTAAACAGTCGGCCAATGGCTGATCGTGGATAGCCAATAGCTGATTGCTTTTATCAGCAAAACCTATTAGAATCCCACTAGCCTGATTGAGGAGTCTGAGGTCATGCAGGGTCTCATCTCAGTGTTGTGAGCGTTGAAATGAACATTAACTCTGTTAGCGGACGCTTCCGTCTCTGAGACGCCCACGATCCATCATTCAGACCCTCGAAGATCCCGTTTCCATCAGGCCCACCTTTAGTTTACAGAGTGCTTTACATGTGAAGGTTAATCAATAAACAGGCCTGACCGCTCCGGTTACTGGACCGCTGAGACGCACACCATCCCTAATCCCCCATCCCTGATTCCTGATCCCAACACGGGAAAATTGGAAAAGAGGCGCACAGCTAATTCCAAACAAACATGTTCATCAGCCCCTCGCCTGGGGAACTGGGCTAGATTGGTTGTGCGTGCGTGTGTGTGCGTGTGTGTGCGTGTGTGTGCGTGTGCGTGTGTGCGTGTGTGCGTGTGTGTGTGCGCGTGTGTGTGTGCGTGTGTGTGTGTGCGCGTGTGTGTGCGCGTGTGTGTGCGCGTGTTGGCGCGTGTGTGCGCGTGTGTGCGCCTGTGTGTGCGTGTGTGTGTGCGTGTGTGTGTGCGCGTGCGTGTGTGCGTGTGTGTGTGCGCGTGTGTGTCCGTGTGTGTGTGTGTGTGTGTGTGTGTTAATGATAACACATTGTTACAGCAGTGTTTATTGCAGCAGCCGTTACATTAATAACTCAAAGCCATTGATTGTGTTTCTTCCACAAGAACACTTGTACGTTATTCACACTCAATGAGGCCAGCGAGACGCACGGCATTATGGGTCGGACTGGCCGTGTGTAAACTCATTACTGACGCCTCCGTTAATGAAGAAGGAACTTGGCCACCGATCAGTGAATAAATCGAGACATCGATTCCCATGAATGGAGTTTAATTAAATCCGGTGCAGCTCAGATCCGTCTCTAACTGGGAGTTTTACCAGGTCTAACGGGAAGAGACCAACATTTCATTCTGACTTTATTAGCATTTTTAGTGTTGAAATAACATTCTGAAAACAAAAAGATATGAAATGCACAAAAATAAAACAATTGTTTTCCCAGTAGAAATATGCAAACATCCGTAAGTCCAGCTCTGAGTTTAAGTGTATTTGTCTGTGATCACACATGTCCTGTTAGAGATCCACTGATCCGTGTGTTAAGTGAAAGCTGCTCTGAAATCTCATTAGCGATTACAGCGGCTCACGGGGAAACCAGACCAACCACACGATCATCGAGTGTGTGTGATGCTGTTACACCTCTTAAATCATGCATCTGCTTTAAATATTGAAGTGAACGAGCATTATATGGCTTTAAACATGCAGTGCAACAACAGCGTCCATCAAGTGTGTTTCAGTGAAACGAGAGAATCTGATCCTGACGTCTGTAATCTGAGTTTGATGCCTTGAACTGATGTCTCTATAATAGCCAGACGAGATGCAATCGCTTCCTCTTTCTGAGATATTTGTTTTTTCTCCCCGGCATTGAACAGTAAAAACCATTTAGCTTGTGTTTTATGCAATTTCAAAGCTTTGCCCTTTATGAATGCACCAGTCGCTTTTAAAAGCCTTTTCCTCTTAATTGCTCCTGAACGCCACATTGTTGAGGGTAAAAAAACACATTTCCCTGCCGAGTGAATTATAGATGGCACTAAAACAATCCCATTATAATATGCTTTCAAAATAGTTAGCAAATTGCCGCCGCAGATCGCATTAAGCATCAGCGCATGAGAATCGAATCGCCTAATGATGTTTCCTCTTAACGAAGCCAGCGGGGGCAAAGGTCACATGCCGCACTGTTTATCTCTGATGTAAACCGTAGATCAGACGTCTTCAAACGGGTCCTCTCCTGATCAGGACAGAAGAGTTCAGGTGCAAATCTATCCTGGAACAGATAATCCACATCATGAGGTCAGATCTACTCTATTTATCTCGGACTGGTGTATGACCAGCTGATACCACGGTACAACCACAGGGCTGTTTTGTAAGGGAGTATTATGCCTGGTTCAGATTACATGATTTTAGCCCGATTTTGGCACGATCCGTTTGACGTAGGGTGTCGTGGGGATTCGCAAACGACAACGGCCGTCGGGAAGCAAGATTCGATCGTTTCATCTCGTATAGTGTGTCATAGTGGGCGACAACCTACGTCGCGTCTGCTATGCTTCACAACATCACGACACAAAGACTAGCATGTTTAATTTTTTAACGGTCCTCCACGACGACGACGGCGAGTGAGTGAGTGAGTGAGTGAGCGAGTGAGCGAATGAGCGAGTGAGAGCGAGAGTGTGTGTTCGCGAGTGTGTGACTCTGTGTGTGCGCGAGTGAGTGTGTGAGTGAGAGCATGTGTGTGTGTGAGAGAGAGTGCGTGTATGTGAGTGAGTGAGTGTGTGTGTGTGTGGGTGCGTGTGTGAGTGCGTGTAGGCTGTGTGAGTGAGTGCGTGTATGTGCGAGTGAATGAGTGTGTGAGACGGCTCGCGATGACTGGTCGGAAAACAACGTGTAGTCTGACATGTTTCTTGGAAATCGTGTAATCTGACACAGTGACTGTCGTAACAGACAAAAAAATCGTGTAATCTGAACCAGGCATTACCGTGGTAAAACATGCACTCTAAAAAATATTTTTGGGTTATTTTTTCAGTGTTTGGGTAGTTTTTGTGTAACCCTGATCCTCGGTCAGACGTAACAACCCAGTGTTTGGGTAGTTTTTGTGTTACCCAGATCCTGAGTCAGGCGTAATAACTAGGGTTGGGCATCGAGAACCGGTTCCAACTGGGAACCGTTTAAAAAATAACGATGCCATTGGAATC
>FLSR01000599.1:83968-112841 GCA_900092035.1 Leuciscus waleckii
CTGGGTCAGACGTAACAACCCAGTGTTTGGGTAGTTTTTGTGTTACCCTGATCCTGGGTCAGATGTAACAACCAAGTGTTTGAGTAGTTTTTGTGTAACCCAGATCCTGGGTCAACGAGTGTCGCGTCAGTCTTCGTGTGATGGAAACGCCTTATGCCTTGCATAAAATGTAATGAATTTGTTCAAAAAAGATACTGAATATAAGTGCTTAGAAAGTTAAAATATGTTCTCAGAACTGAACACCGATTGTTGATGGATGGTATGGAGTCCGTAATCATCATGCAAACCAGTGGTTGTGTGGAGTATTCTTTTAAAAAAGTTTAGAGGATTTAATTTAATCTGTGAACATTAATTCTTTAAATTCTTTAAACATGTTGCGGGCGAATCCACACCAGATTGCTGCCGTTCCTCCACGGATGAAGAAAGAAGCGTTTAATCAGTGTAATGAGTTACAGGAGCCACACACACACGCCAGGTGCGTCTCACACACACACATCCATTATTCGCCACGCGAGCGTAATTACCTTACAGCGCTTTCCTTCCACTCAACATCTCCTGAAACTGACACCTGATATCTGTACCAGGGAGACCGGAGTGCATTAACTGAGCCGGGAAACCATAATGAAGCAGGAATGTGCGTTAACATGAACAGATCTGATGCACAAACTCAATTTCACCTTGTAACTTTGTACAGTAGGCCAAACATAACAAGATCTGCCAGGCCATAATAACCCCGAGATCAATGCAGATGAAATGAGCGCAGCCGAGAGTTTATCATTTCATCAGATGCACAGAATCAGAGCAGGCTTTTGTAGATATGAATATTGTTAATGTTCTGCGTTCACAGCTGTGACCTCGTGCTTACAATCTTTACTCTCTTCACTCAAACGTTTCCCCATCAAAGTCAATATGGCTGGTTTTGTGTCTCTCGCTGCTGGAAGGGACAAAATAAAACCGAATCAAAGCTGGCTTGAAGATGAAGGTCTGTTTTTGAACAAAACATTTGCATATTTTTTGTTGATATCATATTTGATTCATCAGGCTTTTATGGCTCTTATAGTCTGATATAGTGAGAATATGGAGGAAAAAACAGCTCAAACTGAGCAAAAATATGCAGTTTGTTGTAGATGCTGATATTTATATGAAGTGAGTGATATCTCAGTGATATGTTCGTGAAGTCACACAAAGCATGTGTAAGTTCATAAGTCGACAGCATTGCTGAGTATTTCCTCCTTAAAGGTGCCGTAGAATGGATTATTTTATTATTTTATAATGTTTCCTGGGGTGCCCTTATAATGTTAGTATGTTTTTTAGATCAAAATTGGTTATAATTTAGAAATAAAAGGCATAGTTCCTAGCCTGATTTCATCTATTGATTTGAACACTATGTTTGAAGGGGCATCTCTGCTGTGAGACTTCAGTGTTGTTGCCCACTGCTGTGATTGGCTGACATGCTTGCATATGAAATATCTGGCATTACATATAGAGCTATCTGGAAAACTTTTACTATTACAGCTTTTATAAGTTTTTACTATTACAGCTATCGGGATTAACGAATCATGAGAAGTTTTTTAAGTATTTAGATCTATTCCCATCACATAAAAGATTGCAGTGATGACCATTGAGCAGATGACAGCCTGTTGATCGCGTGAATGAAGATCGTATCACTGCAACGCGATTTACTGATGCATAAACAGTGTTGAACGACTTTCAGAGAAAGATTATCTGTCCTTGAACTTGAACAATTACACATCAGAAATTCACAGAACCCACTGGTTCTTCAGAGGCTCGGATGAAGGAGCTAAAAAAATACTTTTGTGTTCATTTGTACATCCAAAACCTGAGCAACTGCCATGCTTCGTTCGCTCGATAGCAAGGCATGATGTCTCTCGAGGAAAAAACAATATCGCGCTGGATCTAGATAACACAGTGTAAATTATCGTTAATAAAAACACTACTTACCGCTTGCGGGAATATAACGTTAGTTGAAATCGCCCCCTTCGTCCGTTTGAGACGCCGAGAGAAGCCTGGCTGCTTGATATTGTTCCAGATTAGAAAAACAGTCCGTGTTGAAATGGGCAGAGCAAACTAACAACTTCGAATTAAACTGTAGCGGTATCCGATTATAGATAGATAGATTAGAGATAGAGCTGCCATTTTCCCTATGATCCTTCACCTGCAGAACTTCTGATGATTCGGCTGCGCAGTTCCACCTGTCTCTCTCTCTCTCTCTCTCTCTCTTCTCTCTCTCTCTCTCGTCATTTATCAGAGAATCTGTGCTGAGAAACGTCTCTCCGTCACAGATGTGATTTTGCACAATTGCTGCTGCTTCTTGAACTGATGTTTGAGTTTTCAGAGTCAGAAACTGTTTCTGATGAAAGATCTCTGAGCCAATAACACTTACTATAGAGATGCTTTCTGACCAAAACTATGTACAATACAAATTCTGTCTTCATTTACTCATTATATATATATATATATATCTCCTTTTGTGTTTCATGGACGAATGAAAGTTAAAGGATTAGTTTACTTAAGAATTAAAATTTCCTGATAATTTACTTTAACTCTTATTCCTCGGCTGGATCGTGTCGAGACTTTGAAGCTGCACTGAAACTCACATCTGGACCTTCGACCCGTTGGACCCCATTGAAGACACTATATGGAGGAACATCCTGGAATGTTTTCCTTAAAAAACCTGTGCGGGAGAGTAAATAATCAGGAAATTTTAATTCTGAAGTGAACTAATCCTTTAAACAGGTTTAGAAATGATGACAGAATTATTTATTTTGGCTGAACAATCCCTTTCATAAACATTCAGTCATTCAGTTCCTGCTTTCCGCTCCTCCAGGCTGTGAGTTTCTGGAGCTCCGCAGACAATACTGTGAGAATGAAGGAAAGATGGGATTTCTCTCCTCGGGATATGAAAGGTGCTGGAAACAGCAGGAGATCTGAACCTGCAATCTCGACTCGACACACGAAACACACGAGACAAGAGCGAACACGCCAGATAACAGCGACGTGTGTGTGTGTGTGTAATTACACACACAGCCGGTCCAGGCAGGTTTGGATCGGGAATGTGAGGCCCGGGCTTTGGGAAACACAGGATAGTTTGTAGGATCTGAAGTTTTACGTCTATAGTCAAGTCAAGTCAAGTCACCTTTATTTATACAGCGCTTTTTACAACACAGAGTGTTTCACAGCAGCTTTACTGAGATAACAGGAGAATAATGCAACAGAGTTTGTGTCTAGAAGAAAATAGCGTTCAGTCCAGCTTAAGGAAGTTCAGTGATGGTTCATTATTGTTGTGAAAAAGTTATTAATTTAGTTTATATCTAATTTATATATATAGCCTCTGGAGTAAACTGTGATGTCATCGTCCAGCTCAGTTCAGTTCTTGTATAATAGTGTCAGTGCAGGAGATCAATAATATTGTAGAATATTAAATTAAATGAAATTATGGGAGAACAAGTATTTGATACACTGCCGATTTTCCAGGTTTTCCCACTTAAAAAGCATGTAGAAGTCTGTAATGTTTAACATAGGTACTCTTCAACTGTGAGTGACGGAATCTACAAAAATCCAGAAAATCACATTGTATGATTTTTAAATAATTAATTTGCATTTTATTGCATGACATAAGTATTTGATCACCTACCAACCAGTAAGAATTTCGGCTCTTACAGACCTGTTAGTTTTTCTTTAAGAAGCCCTCCTGTTCTCCACTCATTACCTGTATTAACTGCATCTGTTTGAACTTGTTACCTCTATAAAAGAGCTGTCCACACACTCTATCAAACAGACTCCAACCTCTCCACAATGGCCAAAACCAGAGAGCTAAGGACATCAGGGATACAATTGTAGACCTGCACAAGGCTGGGATGGGCTACAGGACAATAGTCAAGCAGCTTGGTGAGAAGGCAACAACTGTTGGCGCAATTATTAGAAAATGGAAGAAGTTCAAGATGATGGTCAATCTCCCTCGGTCTGGGGCACCATGCAAGATCTCACGTCGTGGGGCATCAATGATCATGAGGAAGGTGAGGGATCAGCCCAGGACTACACGGCAGGACCTGGTCAATGACCTGAAGAGAGCTGGGACTACAGTCTCAAAGAAAACCATTAGTAACACACTACGCCGTCATGGATTAAAATCCTGCAGCGCACGCAAGGTCCCCCTGCTCAAGCCAGCGCACGTCCAGGCCTGTCTGAAGTTTGCCATTGACCATCTGGATGATCCAGAGGAGGAATGGGAGAAGGTGTCTGTGGTCTGATGAGACAAAAATAGAGCTTTTTGGTCTAAACTCCACTCGCCGTGTTTGGAGGAAGAAGAAGGATGAGTACAACCCCAAGAACACCATCCCAACCGTGAAGCATGGAGGTGGAAACATCATTCTTTGGGGATGCTTTTCTGCAAAGGGGACAGGACGACTGCACCGTACTGAGGGGAGGATGGATGGGGCCATGTATCGCGAGATCTTGGCCAACAACCTCCCTCCTTCAGTAAGAGCATTGAAGATGGGTCGTGGCTGGGTCTTCCAGCATGACAACGACCCCAAACACACAGCCAGGGCAACTAAGGAGTGGCTCCGTAAGAAGCATCTCAAGGTCCTGGAGTGGCCTTGCCACTTCCAATGGAAGGAAACTTTGATTATATAATAATGCAAAGTGCATAAAGAGCAGTGTTCAGTAAGTGTTGAGCTAGTGTTCTGTCACACACACACACACACACACACACACACACACACTCTCACACACAGACACACAGACACACATACACACGCACACACTCACAGATGTGTGGGGTCACAGAGAGGCAACACATGTACAGTTGTGTGTGTGTGTGTGTGTGTGTGTGTGTGTGTGTGAGAGAGAGAGTGTGTGTGAGAGAGAGAGTGTGTGTGTGTGTGTGAGAGAGAGAGTGTGTGTGTGTGTGTGTGTGTGTTGTGTGTGTGAGAGTGTGAGTGTGTGTGTGTGTGTGTCAGCAGTTTCAGTAATGAGCTCATTGTGACAGTAGTTTGTCAGATGGTCTCGTCTGTCCAGAGTTTACTCCTGATGACTCTCGTGACTCCTCGATGAACGCCTGCTTTTCAACTAAAGTTTGCGCATGTTTTACTGATGAGTATCATTTGATCCATCAGGCTTTTACAGCAAAGTTTTGATCATTTAGATCCTAATCCGTGTATCAAATATGATGAAAACGTTGAAGTTGACTGGGCCATTGCGATCCGTTGCTTTCATACTGTTAAACTGGTGTAAATGAGGTTTAATGTTGCTCTACACAAACACACACACACAGGCCTAAAATCAACATCTGCTTTCCAGAGCGTTCATGTCACAGAGAAGCTTCTCATTAACCGTTTTAGAAACTCACTTCCTGTCTTTTCCACAGCTGTGTTAGTCAAGCAAACACTTCACACACGAGTCCTTTGAGCGCGCTGACACACACACACACACACACACACACACACACACACACACACATTACTGTGCGTATGTCCAGAGACCTTGGTCTGTCTGCGCGAGGGTCAGGCGTTCCTCTTCCTCTTCCTGTTGAGGTCACTTCCTGTGTACTGACACACTCAACACATGACGTGTGTTTGAAACAGGGCTGATGTTAGCAGATTGGACATGTGATAAGATTGTACATTCTCCTACATCGGTTCTTTATTTGTTTTAATCAGCAGACTTAATATTTATCCATTTCTGTTCATAATTTGGAGATAATGATCATATGAGCCGTTGTGCCGCTGCTTATATTCATCACACAGTAAAACTGCCCAAATCCAGTGGTGTGTGGATGAGTCTGAAGTAGCACTGGTGGGCCGTTGTCCTGCTCCACTTCACACACGCAGAGATAGGAGGATTATAGGAGGACGAGACACTCGTTTATACCACACTTTATTCAGCAGGAGAACAGCTCATTCAGTGCGTCATTACGCTATTTCTACGCCATTACGCTATTTCACGTCATTACGCTATTTCTACGTCATTACGCTATTTCTACATCATTATGCTATTTCTACGTCATAACGCAATTTCTCCGTCATTACGCTATTTCTACGTCATTACGCTATTTCTACGTCATTACGCTATTTCTACGTCATTACGTTATTTCTACGTCTTTCTACGTCATTACACTATTTCTACTTCATTACGCTATTTCTACGTCATTGCACATGTGCAGTCCTTTCAGTTTCGGTTCAAACCGATCAAGTGTTCACATGTTCTCTCGATCGGATTAGAAAAGGAATAAACCGGCCCTTTCAATCGGATCGATTAAGGTGTTCTACATGAAGTCTTCTCAGTGCGATTGAGCCGTCAGTCCCATCACTAACGGATTATGTGGTGTCATGTAAACGTAGCCAGTGTGTGTGTTTATACCTTGTAACGTTTGTAACTCTCTCTCTGCAGATTCTGCGTTCATGATGGCGAACGCCTCCGGAAGGTTCTCGGGACAGAAAGCTCAGCTCTTCATGCCCCAGTTTAAGGAGAACGACACACACTGCGTCATATTCCAGTATTACGTTGCGGGTCGAGAGGCGTCCAGTCCCGGCCAGCTCTACATCTACGTCAGGGAGAACAACAGTCCTCTGGGAGTGCCGGTGTGGAACGTGTCCGGTCCAACCCTGCAGAAGTGGATCCAGGTGGAGCTCGCCATCAGCACATTCTGGCCCAACTACTACCAGGTGAACACTACACTTGCAGTCCTACACTGCAGAAATTAACTATAGTGTCCTGCACACCTAGTAAAAACATATCAAAAATTACATCTGTCCCCCTTTACTTAACATACACATAAAGTGTAAGAATTTGACTAATACTGCTAAATATACAGTAGGCCTATGAGGTTTAGCTATTAAATATCAGTCCCAAACTAGTTTTTGTTAATACAATATGGTATGAGCCTCTACAGTCATTTAAAAATATACAAAATAACACAAAGTTAAAGTAAAGTGGCATTTCGGGGGTTATGGAAACAACAATGAACACACAATACTAACAAGAACTGTTGATGAAACATGGAAACTGCTCCTGATGAATAATGAACACCATCCTTCTCAGCGAACACATGACGTGCCAGTAACGTGATTTAGTGGTATTTTACATTTATTTGCGTGACCTACTAATTTACAACGTTAACTAATAGTTCCTATTGTGCTGGTTCTCTAAAGTAGTCCTGATTCGCCTCTCAAAACGTAACTAACGCTCCAAACACAAGCTCTTAATCAGTCAAAATAATGTATGTGGACTTTGTTTGTAATGGCGTATTTGAACGATGACGTAATCGTGGCGTCCGTAATCGTAATCTCGATTAGAAATGGGACTAATTGTGCAGCCCTATCTCAACCACAGGGAAACGCTGCTGCGCATCTCATTAATTAATTCCGTTTCCTGTTGCTCTCGACACAAACCCGCGAGCCGGCTCGTGTTGGACGCCTCGACTCCTGCCAGATTCCCACTGGCTCGCCGCCTTCATTAACAGAGGAACTTCAGTTATGTTTTGATGAAATGCCCCCCCGCTGGGTTGGTTTGTTCAGTCCTGCATGACGTTCCTCAAAGCCTCGATGTTCAACAGTCAGCAGCTGATCGCTCGTTTCTGGATGAAAGCTCTCGTGTGGGAACCGGCGGGATGAACATACGGACACTGAGAGAGACGTGCTAGGACTGGGCAGAACTGAGTCTGACGGAGCGAGACACCATCACAGATCAAAGTCTCTCGCATTACTATTCAATTTCATAACTATTATTTATTTATTTATTTTTGTTGTTTGTTTGTTTTTTAAATATATTGTTTATACATCACTATTCCATAACATAAATATATATATATTTTTTTTAAATGTGTAGTTTCTACATCACTATTTCATAAAAAATATTTATTTATTATGCATTAAATTTCATAATATTTATTTATTATTTATTTATTACATTTGTTGTTTCTACATCACTATTTTATAAAAAATATTTAAGTATTTAATTTCATATCAAATATTTATTTATTTATTTATTTTTGTTTGTTTGTTTGTTTTTAAATATATTGTTTCTGCATCACTATTCCATAACAAATATATATATATAAAAAAATGATATGTAGTTTCTACATATTTATTATGCATTTAAATGCTCAGATTGAGACTTTAGATTGCATACTTCCCTATCTTGACCAATCAGAGCACAGATCTGAAGCTATCTTGACCAATCAGAGCACAGATCTTAAGCTGACAGAGACACACTTCCCTATCTTGACCAATCAGAGCTCAGATCTGAAGCTATCTTGACCAATCAGAGCTCAGATCTGAAGCTATCTTGACCAATCACAGCTCAGATCTGAAGCTATCTTGACCAATCAGAGCTGAGATCTGAAGCTATCTTGACCAATCAGAGCACAGATCTGAAGCTATCTTGACCAATCAGAGCACAGATCTTAAGCTGACAGAGACACACTTCCCTATCTTGACCAATCAGAGCTCAGATCTGAAGCTATCTTGACCAATCAGAGCACAGATCTGAAGCTATCTTGACCAATCAGAGCACAGATCTTAAGCTCACAGAGACACACTTCCCTATCTTGACCAATCAGATCTGAAGCTATCTTGACCAATCAGAGCACAGATCTGAAGCTATCTTGACCAATCAGAGCACAGATCTTAAGCTCACAGAGATACACTTCCCTATCTTGACCAATCAGAGCTGAGATCTGAAGCTGACGGAGACACACGTGAGATTCCCGAGGAACATCTGAGAAGTGTGTGTGTGATTGTGAACACACTCCAGCTTGAGTTAGCGCGCCCTCCACATGAGCATCACGTCCTCACGCTAACACACCGCCCCGATGCTCAGACACGCTCCTCAGATGTGTGTGTGTGTGTGTGTGTGTGTGTGTGTGTGTCCCGCGAGAGACTGTTGGACGACGAGCAGGAGTCCTGTGAGAAACAACAGCATCTGCGGAGACACACACGTTCCTCCTCATCTAGCGTAATTAAGGAAAAATGCGATTGTGACTTTTTAATACTAGCAGAGATTAACAATGCAGTCTCCAATCCTTCAGCGCTGCGGCTAATTAGCGAAGCCTGGCTAATTGCAGGTTTGTGTAATTGCACTGTATCTTAAGAGTTTGTGGAGATGAAAGCACCTGGTACACAGAGATTACTCTCATCTCTTATCTTGTAATGACAGGGTGTGTGTGTGTGTGTCTCCTGTTGTGCTGTTCCTCTGGGTCGCACCGGGGGAACGTGCCGTCTCGGTGTTACCCTGATGTAGTGTGAGTGTGTGAACCGTCTCGGTCGGGTCCTCCGTGATCCGCTTCCACATGTTACGCTGGGTATTTATAACGCACAGGTGAGCTGTAGGAGTAATGCGTGACCTCTGACCTCTGCTTTGTTCCCGCGAGGAAGCGTGTGTTTAGCGGCTCTGGATGAAGATGATTGACACACCGACGCAACTCACAAATAACAGCTGGAACAAAAGAGACTCGATAAACAGTGTTTGGACAGGTGTCGTTAGAGTTACGATTATTAACATCACAAAACACTCAAACTAACAAAAGAATCATGAGGTGGATTATAAAGTTAGAGACGAATTGGATCAGTTTCTGAGTTTATTCTGAAACTTTAATATTATTCATAATGAAGGTGGACGTTTGTGTTCAGGATTCTACATATTACAATCATAAATATTCTGGGCTATTGTTGCATTTGTGTATTAGTGAGATTATTGTGTTGTTGTGTGTGTGTGAGTATATTAGATCTGTGCATTAGCTCTTAAAGAGACAGCAGCCCATAATAACAAAAATAAGAATTAACAAATCTGTTTAAAAAGTTTACAAGGACAAAATATATATATACAGTACAGGTCAAAAGTTTGGAAACATTACGTTTTTTTTATATTTTTGAAAGAAGACTCTAATGCTTATCAAGGCTGTGTTTATTTGATCAAAAATACAGAAAAAAAAGTAATGTGAAATATTATTACAACTTAAAATAATATTTTTCTATTTGAATATACTTTAAAAAATAATTGCTGAATTTTCAGCATCATTACTCCAGTCTATCAGTGTCACATGTGACATCCAGTCTATCACATGATCTTTAGAAATCATGGTAATATTCTGATGTATTATGAGTGTTGGACACAGTTCTGCTGCCTAATATATTTGATGAATAAAAGGTTCAAAAGAACTGCATTTATTCAAAATAAAAAAATATTTTCTAATGATATAAATCTTCTTTACTATCACTTTTTATCAGTTTAACACATCCTTGCTGAATAAAAGTATTGAATTATTTCAAAAAAAGAAAGAAAAGAAAATGACTGACCAGTAGTGTACATTGTTGTTACAAAAGATTTCTATTTTTAAAACATTTGCTTCTTTTTTTACTTTTTTTATTTTATTTTTTTACTTTTTATTCATCAAAGTATCCTAAAAAAGTATCACAGGTTATGAAAAAATATTAAGCAGCAGAACTGTTTCCAACTTTGATAATGAATCCTCATATTAGAATGATTTGTAAAGGATCATGTGATAGACTGGAGTAATGATCCTGAAAATTCAGCTTTGCATCACAGAAATAAATGATAATTTAAAGTATAATAAGTTGAAAACCAATTATTTTAAATTGTAATAATGTAACACAATATAACTTTTTTTTTTCTGTATTTTTGATCAAATCAATGCAGGCTTGATGAGCAGAAGAAACTTCTTTCAAAAACATTAAAATAGTAATGTGTCCAAACTTTTGGCCTGTACTGTATATTGTACATCTAACATGGTATAATATGGTATAAACATCTAACATGGTATAATATGGTATAAACATCTGACATGTATAATTGGCATCCTAGTCATAAAGAACGATTTTGTGTAAATTGCAGCTGAATTGATGGACATCCCGGTGGACTTGATTCCTCTGGTTTCTCCCGGTGAGAATCCCTGATCTCGCACGAGTCCGTCGTTAAACTGTAATTAGAGGCCTGGAAGCAGCGCTCGTCTGCTGAACCACAGGAGGAGAATCGATCTGATTGGTCTAATAAAGTGATGCGCGAGCCGCTAACGGTCCTCTCCTTCGCTCTTTTGTTCCGGCCGCATTGACAGTGTCTCATTCAGGTTCTCCTGAGCAACGTCTGCCGTGATAATGACTGCAGACGTGCCAGAAAATACCACAGACCTTCTATAGACATGGTATTCTTCATTAATATTATATGAATATGGTAATTATTGGGTAGCTTGGGATATGAAAGTTCCACAGTATTGCTGTGATTTTCACCTGGTAACATTATGTTAATGCATTATTGTGAAAGATGTAACATGGTTATACTTGTAGAGCAGCGTTTTAGAAATATCATGGTAGATGAATATGGTAATAATCCAGTACCAGTACCATGGTATTATCATCTGATATGTATTTCCCCTGTAGTGTGATCATCTGTGTTTACTGCTGATGATTCTGCTGATTTCTGTCGATGTGAATCAGATCCTCACGATCTTCTGCTGTGTTCTGCGTTCTCTAAGCACAGATTGAGTTGATGATATCAGGACTGTTGTCCCGGTAAAGCACTGGAGCGTCTCTAGAGCTCCTGTTGAGTCTTCAGCGCTGGAACAGATACAAGATCCTTCATGCTCAATATGAGGAGGAGGAGGAGGAGCACAGAAACACTGGTGTCATCTCAGCCTGTGGCTCTAACCTGTACACCATCACTGGTGCTCTGAGTAACACAGCTGCGCCATTCTGGGGAAGCAGAGAATCATGATTTATTTTTTTATTTTTTGTTGCTTAAAATACAGATCAGATTCTTGTATGATTCTGAATAGACTAAAAAAATAAATAATGATTAGAGGTTCTGACAAAATATATGAGTCGCCCTGTTAATAATTGTATCCCTTAAAACTCATCTTTGATCACCAAAATAACATAGATCACCAAAATGACACATGTAAAAAAAATTTCCCTTGAATTTTTTTTATTCATCCTTTAAAATATCTTGACTGTAACTCGACACCCTCGCCTCATTTAGTACTCAATGAATATGCAAATGAGCCCCACCTCCACTCACTCACTCAGCTCAGAGATCCACTGGTTGACGATCACACGTTGATCTGATCGGTTACAAGGTAGTTTGTGACGTCAGAAACACCAGCGATTTCAAAGCGTGTGTTTGAGACCGTCTTTGGTTCACTGCAGTTTTAAGGAGAAAATACTCAGCAATGCTGTCGACTTATGAACTTACACATGGTTTGTCTTAAAGCATATTAAAAACACCACATAGACACATAAACAACATTAAAAGCTGGATTTTCACCACAGGGGGACTTTAATTGCAGCCCAAGGGCATTCAGTGCTACCAAGTCAGAATGTTATGTGTCTATGTGGTGTTTTTAATACGCTTTAAGACAAACCATGTGTAAATTCATAAGTCGACACCATTGCTGAGTATTTCCTCCTTAAAACTGCAGTGAACCAAAGACAGTCTCAAAAACACGCGTTGAAATCGCTGGTGTTTCTGACGTCACAAACTACCTTGTAACCAATCAGATAAACGTGTGATCGTCAACCAGTGGATCTCTGAGCCGAGTGAGTGAGTGGTCTTTAGCTCACGTCTGTAGTGTGTTGTGTCTTTAGCTCACGTCTGTAGTGTGTTGTGTCTTTAGCTCACGTCTGTAGTGTGTTGTGTCTTTAGCTCACGTCTGTAGTGTGTTGTGTCTTTAGCTCACGTCTGTAGTGTGTTGTGTCTTTAGCTCACGTCTGTAGTGTGTTGTGTCTTTAGCTCACGTCTGTAGTGTGTTGTGTCTTTAGCTCACGTCTGTAGTGTGTTGTGTCTTTAGCTCACGTCTGTAGTGTGTTGTGTCTTTAGCTCACGTCTGTAGTGTGTTGTGTCTTTAGCTCACGTCTGTAGTGTGTTGTGTCTTTAGCTCACGTCTGTAGTGTGTTGTGTCTTTAGCTCACGTCTGTAGTGTGTTGTGTCTTTAGCTCACGTCTGTAGTGTGTTGTGTCTTTAGCTCACGTCTGTAGTGTGTTGTGTCTTTAGCTCACGTCTGTAGTGTGTTCTGTCTGCGAGTGGGGTTTAATATTCAGTGATTCACTGCACTGACATCAGATGAGAGCAACACATGATCTGAATGATGCTCTTCTGTACAGATGCTTTACAGCTCAAACTGAATTTGTTTCATAATTAATGAATTTCACAACATCAACACTGTTGTGTTCCTGGTTATTACTGTGAAGCTGCTGTGAAACCATGAAAGCGCTGTAGATTTAAAAGATGACACAATAAAGTTATTGCACATGTAAGATCTGCAGTCGTCGTGTGGAAACATGTACTGTGTTTATTCTGCTTTAAACACTACAGATGAACACAGTACACATGTAGTGGATATCACCGCACTTCACCAGTGCATTAAGGGTTTTGTGTTAAACATTTCTGAAATGTTATGTTTGAATATGCAAATGAGGCATTACCTTAAATATGCACTCATTTGCATATTTTCCCAGAACAGAAATCTGAACTTCGGATAAAGCCAGGATCAAAATTCTTGTATGATTTTAAAGGTTTTTACAGAGAGGGGTTTTGGACAGAAAATACAGTCAGCTGACAGAATATCATTACATTTTCTCCATGTTTTTAGGAGTAAAATGTTGTATAAATCAGGCCAATGATTCGTGAACAAACCTTTAGAATATAGAGATGAGTAAAACTGTAGAGTCCGGTGTGTGTAAAGCTGCGGAAGTGGAGACTTCTCACTCTAACTCACTGAATTTAAAGATCTACAGACACAAGTAATGTGTGTTTATGTGTGTGTTTATGTGTGTGTTTATGTGTGTGTTTATGTGTGTGTTTATGTGTGTGTTTATGTGTGTGTTTATGTGTGTGTGTGTGTGTGTGTGAGAGTGTGTGATTGTGCAAAATAGAGCATGAAGAAACACTGTGCCTGTAGTGTGTGTCCTGTCTGTAATGATAATGAAGTGTGTGTCCCGGACTGACGCCCGTGTGTGTGTGTTTCAGCTGGTGTTTGAGATGGTGACGTCTGGGGAACGGGTCGCTGGCCGTCAGAGGAATCTCCCGTCAGGGTCATCAGTGCAGTAAGTGTGTGTGTGTGTGTGTGTGTGTGTGTGTGATCGACACTCAGATACCCACAATCCTCTGCTCTTTAGCTCATCGTTCACCAAACATGTAACAGCCAATCACACACAGCCCAGAGAACATGCTGAGTTTGCTTCTCTCTTTCTTCATCCCTCTTGTCAGCCAAGGCTGTGTGGGTTAGCTCACCCATATCTCATTTCAGCTTTATTCAATTATCCCAAAAACGTTTTATTTGTTTTAGTTTAGAAATAACCCCATAATGAATGTGTTTTTAACTGCCTTTTTTGCACTTTATTAGTGCAGTTTTCATGAACAGGAGCGGATAACAGAGAGCTGCCCCATCCTGGACAGACTGAGAATCATGATTTTTTTTGTTTAAAATACAGATCAGATTCTCGTATGATTCTGAATAGACAATAAAAATAAATAAAAACGTCATTTATTAGAGGTTCTGAAAAAAAAAATTCTGCAGTCAAAATATTGAATGAATTTGAATTAATTATTTTAAACAAAATCAGTGTGAGTGAATGATTCAATGACTCACGCATAAAGACTTCACTTGTTTCATTACTGGATGAATCAGTGTTTTTGAACCAATCTCTTGAATTAATGATTCAATGACTCACTCATAAAGACTTCACTTGTTTCATTACTGGATGAATCAGTGTTTTTGAACCAATCTCTTGAATTAATGATTCAATGACTCACTCATAAAGACTTCACTTGTTTCATTACTGGATGAATCAGTGTTTTTGAACCAATCTCTTGAATTAATGATTCAATGACTCACTCATAAAGACTTCACTTGTTTCATTACTGGTCACTCATTAAGACTTCACTTGTTTCATTACTGATAATCAGTGTTTTTTTATGAATCTCTTGAATAAATGATTCAAAGATAAATACTTTTTATTAACAGTCACTTGTCGCCACCTACTGGTGTAACGATGTAATCGATATAATCGTAGTTTGAAGCGCCAAGTTACTTTCAAAAGGTGATTTACTCTATTTTGAGTGAATACGTTTTTAACTGGCTTTTTCGCACTTTTGTAAGCAGTAGTTCCATAAACAGGAGCCGATGATGACGGATATAAAGTCGCACAGCATCATGTTTAAAAACCGCCTGTGAATGCCTCATATGATGTGATTCATCAGCTGATAAATGGTTTTGAATGATGTCTGACCTTCACTCTTTCCCTCCATTTCTCATCCCTCGTTCTCTAACTCCTGCTCACACATGAATCACATTATTTCTGGTTGAAAGAATCACATGCTCATGAATCTTCTAGTATCAGCTCACCTTGATTTTTGGCGTGTTTTTCTCCATTCTGAAGCTCATTCTGATGTGTTTCTGTAACCTCTCCATCTGGGAAACGCTCCTCGCTGCCCTTGAACTGTAGCTGGAGAATGTGATCCTGTTATATCCTGATGGGAATGTGTGCCGATGCATTGTATGATTGATTGACAGGCAGCCGGGTGACAGGCGTCCACACATGATTCAATGAGTCATTTGAGTTGATTCACCATTGGAACACTCACTAATGTCTCTCTCTCTCTCTCTCTCTCTCTCTCTCTCTCTCTGTGTGTGTGTGTGTGTGTGTGTGTGTGTCAGTGAACACGCCTCACTTCCTGCACATTAAAGGTGTGGAGGTCAACGCCAGACAGACGGCCACGTTCCAGTGCACTATTAACGGGCAGCCCAAAGATCACTTCAACTACATGCTCTGGCTACAGGTGACGACTCTCACACACTCGTTTACAACACGACTCTCACACACTCGTTTACAACACGACTCTCACACACTCGTTTACAACACGACTCTCACACACTCGTTTACAACACGACTCTCACACACTCGTTTACAACACGACTCTCACACACTCGTTTACAACACGACTCTCACACACTCGTTTACAACACGACTCTCACACACTCGTTTACAACACGACTCTCACACACTCGTTTACAACACGACTCTCACACACTCGTTTACAACACGACTCTCACACACTCGTTTACAACACGACTCTCACACACTCGTTTACAACACGACTCTCACACACTCGTTTACAACACGACTCTCACACACTCGTTTACAACACGACTCTCACACACTCGTTTACAACACGACTCTCACACACTCGTTTACAACACGACTCTCACACACTCGTTTACAACACGACTCTCACACACTCGTTTACAACACGACTCTCACACACTCGTTTACAACACGACTCTCACACACTCGTTTACAACACGACTCTCACACACTCGTTTACAACACGACTCTCACACACTCGTTTACAACACGACTCTCACACACTCGTTTACAACACGACTCTCACACACTCGTTTACAACACGACTCTCACACACTCGTTTATAACACGACTCTCACACACTTGTTTATAACATGACTCTCACACACTCATTTACAACACAACTCCACGTCTGCGTTGATGATGATGATGATGATGATGGAGTTGTGTTGACAGGTTCGTCCTCAGCCGTTTAACCCTTTACTGCTCTTCTCGTGTCGCTCAAAATTGACCGAAACTTTTTCTTTTATTTCAATGAAATTAATGTACTATATTTGAGTTTGATAATATTTTTTATTTAGTATTTTTAGGAGATTTGATGGTACTACATTATATTTACGTTGTATTTATAATCCATTTATTCATGTTTTGAGCATAGACCTGAACATTAAATCTCCAGCTTAAACTGTGGTAAATCTAGAATGCTTTAAAGCACAGACTGAAGTTTGATCCTTTTCAAAGACGACACTTGACAGATTTTTGCTGAAGGTAAAAAAAAGTAAACAAAAAAAGTTACAGAATTTTACGTTTATTCTTATGAAGAATGTGCAAAAATACTATTTAAAATTTTTATATGAAATATATATTTTGAAAAACAAGTTTTTCGAGACGTTGTTCGGCTGCAGTACCAAACGCTTCCACTAGAGGAAACTCATCTCATTAATTTCCACTGTGCTCATGACTGACCGCGAGGAGCCCAAGTGGGACTAGTTTTATAGGACTATGATTTTTTGTGTGTGTTCACAAAGCAAGTGCCAAACCTTTACCAAGTTTCGTATCATTCCGACAGTGTAATATGTTTCAGTCGGAGGTGAGCGACGAGCACCAGAGGTTGGTGTTGATGTGTGTTGTTGTTCCTCAGGGCATCGGGGGCCGAGAGGCTCCTATGAAGGACACGAGACCCGTGAACTCCAGACGCTACACCGCCACCTTCGACATCCTCAACACCACCAAGAGCGACTCGGGCCGATACCGGTGCATCGTCCACTCAGAGCGGGGCGTGGGAGTGTCCAGCTACGGGGCGCTGGTGGTCAAACGTGAGTGTGTGTGTGTGTGTGTGTGTGTGTGTGTGTGTGTGTGTGTGCGGGAGTGTCCAGCTACGGGGCGCTGGTGGTCAAACGTGTGTGTGTGTGTGCGCGCGGGAGTGTCCAGCTACGGGGCGCTGGTGGTCAAACGTGTGTGTGTGTGTGCGCGCGGGAGTGTCCAGCTACGGGGCGCTGGTGGTCAAACGTGTGTGTGTGTGTGCGCGCGGGAGTGTCCAGCTACGGGGCGCTGGTGGTCAAACGTGTGTGTGTGTGTGCGCGCGGGAGTGTCCAGCTACGGGGCGCTGGTGGTCAAACGTGTGTGTGTGTGTGCGCGCGGGAGTGTCCAGCTACGGGGCGCTGGTGGTCAAACGTGTGTGTGTGTGTGCGCGCGGGAGTGTCCAGCTACGGGGCGCTGGTGGTCAAACGTGTGTGTGTGTGTGCGCGCGGGAGTGTCCAGCTACGGGGCGCTGGTGGTCAAACGTGTGTGTGTGTGTGCGCGCGGGAGTGTCCAGCTACGGGGCGCTGGTGGTCAAACGTGTGTGTGTGTGTGCGCGCGGGAGTGTCCAGCTACGGGGCGCTGGTGGTCAAACGTGTGTGTGTGTGTGCGCGCGGGAGTGTCCAGCTACGGGGCGCTGGTGGTCAAACGTGTGTGTGTGTGTGCGCGCGGGAGTGTCCAGCTACGGGGCGCTGGTGGTCAAACGTGTGTGTGTGTGTGCGCGCGGGAGTGTCCAGCTACGGGGCGCTGGTGGTCAAACGTGTGTGTGTGTGTGCGCGCGGGAGTGTCCAGCTACGGGGCGCTGGTGGTCAAACGTGTGTGTGTGTGTGCGCGCGGGAGTGTCCAGCTACGGGGCGCTGGTGGTCAAACGTGTGTGTGTGTGTGCGCGCGGGAGTGTCCAGCTACGGGGCGCTGGTGGTCAAACGTGTGTGTGTGTGTGCGCGCGGGAGTGTCCAGCTACGGGGCGCTGGTGGTCAAACGTGTGTGTGTGTGTGCGCGCGGGAGTGTCCAGCTACGGGGCGCTGGTGGTCAAACGTGTGTGTGTGTGTGCGCGCGGGAGTGTCCAGCTACGGGGCGCTGGTGGTCAAACGTGTGTGTGTGTGTGCGCGCGGGAGTGTCCAGCTACGGGGCGCTGGTGGTCAAACGTGTGTGTGTGTGTGCGCGCGGGAGTGTCCAGCTACGGGGCGCTGGTGGTCAAACGTGTGTGTGTGTGTGCGCGCGGGAGTGTCCAGCTACGGGGCGCTGGTGGTCAAACGTGTGTGTGTGTGTGCGCGCGGGAGTGTCCAGCTACGGGGCGCTGGTGGTCAAACGTGTGTGTGTGTGTGCGCGCGGGAGTGTCCAGCTACGGGGCGCTGGTGGTCAAACGTGTGTGTGTGTGTGCGCGCGGGAGTGTCCAGCTACGGGGCGCTGGTGGTCAAACGTGTGTGTGTGTGTGCGCGCGGGAGTGTCCAGCTACGGGGCGCTGGTGGTCAAACGTGTGTGTGTGTGTGCGCGCGGGAGTGTCCAGCTACGGGGCGCTGGTGGTCAAACGTGTGTGTGTGTGTGCGCGCGGGAGTGTCCAGCTACGGGGCGCTGGTGGTCAAACGTGTGTGTGTGTGTGCGCGCGGGAGTGTCCAGCTACGGGGCGCTGGTGGTCAAACGTGTGTGTGTGTGTGCGCGCGGGAGTGTCCAGCTACGGGGCGCTGGTGGTCAAACGTGTGTGTGTGTGTGCGCGCGGGAGTGTCCAGCTACGGGGCGCTGGTGGTCAAACGTGTGTGTGTGTGTGCGCGCGGGAGTGTCCAGCTACGGGGCGCTGGTGGTCAAACGTGTGTGTGTGTGTGCGCGCGGGAGTGTCCAGCTACGGGGCGCTGGTGGTCAAACGTGTGTGTGTGTGTGCGCGCGGGAGTGTCCAGCTACGGGGCGCTGGTGGTCAAACGTGTGTGTGTGTGTGCGCGCGGGAGTGTCCAGCTACGGGGCGCTGGTGGTCAAACGTGTGTGTGTGTGTGCGCGCGGGAGTGTCCAGCTACGGGGCGCTGGTGGTCAAACGTGTGTGTGTGTGTGCGCGCGGGAGTGTCCAGCTACGGGGCGCTGGTGGTCAAACGTGTGTGTGTGTGTGCGCGCGGGAGTGTCCAGCTACGGGGCGCTGGTGGTCAAACGTGTGTGTGTGTGTGCGCGCGGGAGTGTCCAGCTACGGGGCGCTGGTGGTCAAACGTGTGTGTGTGTGTGCGCGCGGGAGTGTCCAGCTACGGGGCGCTGGTGGTCAAACGTGTGTGTGTGTGTGCGCGCGGGAGTGTCCAGCTACGGGGCGCTGGTGGTCAAACGTGTGTGTGTGTGTGCGCGCGGGAGTGTCCAGCTACGGGGCGCTGGTGGTCAAACGTGTGTGTGTGTGTGCGCGCGGGAGTGTCCAGCTACGGGGCGCTGGTGGTCAAACGTGTGTGTGTGTGTGCGCGCGGGAGTGTCCAGCTACGGGGCGCTGGTGGTCAAACGTGTGTGTGTGTGTGCGCGCGGGAGTGTCCAGCTACGGGGCGCTGGTGGTCAAACGTGTGTGTGTGTGTGCGCGCGGGAGTGTCCAGCTACGGGGCGCTGGTGGTCAAACGTGTGTGTGTGTGTGCGCGCGGGAGTGTCCAGCTACGGGGCGCTGGTGGTCAAACGTGTGTGTGTGTGTGCGCGCGGGAGTGTCCAGCTACGGGGCGCTGGTGGTCAAACGTGTGTGTGTGTGTGCGCGCGGGAGTGTCCAGCTACGGGGCGCTGGTGGTCAAACGTGTGTGTGTGTGTGCGCGCGGGAGTGTCCAGCTACGGGGCGCTGGTGGTCAAACGTGTGTGTGTGTGTGCGCGCGGGAGTGTCCAGCTACGGGGCGCTGGTGGTCAAACGTGTGTGTGTGTGTGCGCGCGGGAGTGTCCAGCTACGGGGCGCTGGTGGTCAAACGTGTGTGTGTGTGTGCGCGCGGGAGTGTCCAGCTACGGGGCGCTGGTGGTCAAACGTGTGTGTGTGTGTGCGCGCGGGAGTGTCCAGCTACGGGGCGCTGGTGGTCAAACGTGTGTGTGTGTGTGCGCGCGGGAGTGTCCAGCTACGGGGCGCTGGTGGTCAAACGTGTGTGTGTGTGTGCGCGCGGGAGTGTCCAGCTACGGGGCGCTGGTGGTCAAACGTGTGTGTGTGTGTGCGCGCGGGAGTGTCCAGCTACGGGGCGCTGGTGGTCAAACGTGTGTGTGTGTGTGCGCGCGGGAGTGTCCAGCTACGGGGCGCTGGTGGTCAAACGTGTGTGTGTGTGTGCGCGCGGGAGTGTCCAGCTACGGGGCGCTGGTGGTCAAACGTGTGTGTGTGTGTGCGCGCGGGAGTGTCCAGCTACGGGGCGCTGGTGGTCAAACGTGTGTGTGTGTGTGCGCGCGGGAGTGTCCAGCTACGGGGCGCTGGTGGTCAAACGTGTGTGTGTGTGTGCGCGCGGGAGTGTCCAGCTACGGGGCGCTGGTGGTCAAACGTGTGTGTGTGTGTGCGCGCGGGAGTGTCCAGCTACGGGGCGCTGGTGGTCAAACGTGTGTGTGTGTGTGCGCGCGGGAGTGTCCAGCTACGGGGCGCTGGTGGTCAAACGTGTGTGTGTGTGTGCGCGCGGGAGTGTCCAGCTACGGGGCGCTGGTGGTCAAACGTGTGTGTGTGTGTGCGCGCGGGAGTGTCCAGCTACGGGGCGCTGGTGGTCAAACGTGTGTGTGTGTGTGCGCGCGGGAGTGTCCAGCTACGGGGCGCTGGTGGTCAAACGTGTGTGTGTGTGTGCGCGCGGGAGTGTCCAGCTACGGGGCGCTGGTGGTCAAACGTGTGTGTGTGTGTGCGCGCGGGAGTGTCCAGCTACGGGGCGCTGGTGGTCAAACGTGTGTGTGTGTGTGCGCGCGGGAGTGTCCAGCTACGGGGCGCTGGTGGTCAAACGTGTGTGTGTGTGTGCGCGCGGGAGTGTCCAGCTACGGGGCGCTGGTGGTCAAACGTGTGTGTGTGTGTGCGCGCGGGAGTGTCCAGCTACGGGGCGCTGGTGGTCAAACGTGTGTGTGTGTGTGCGCGCGGGAGTGTCCAGCTACGGGGCGCTGGTGGTCAAACGTGTGTGTGTGTGTGCGCGCGGGAGTGTCCAGCTACGGGGCGCTGGTGGTCAAACGTGTGTGTGTGTGTGCGCGCGGGAGTGTCCAGCTACGGGGCGCTGGTGGTCAAACGTGTGTGTGTGTGTGCGCGCGGGAGTGTCCAGCTACGGGGCGCTGGTGGTCAAACGTGTGTGTGTGTGTGCGCGCGGGAGTGTCCAGCTACGGGGCGCTGGTGGTCAAACGTGTGTGTGTGTGTGCGCGCGGGAGTGTCCAGCTACGGGGCGCTGGTGGTCAAACGTGTGTGTGTGTGTGCGCGCGGGAGTGTCCAGCTACGGGGCGCTGGTGGTCAAACGTGTGTGTGTGTGTGCGCGCGGGAGTGTCCAGCTACGGGGCGCTGGTGGTCAAACGTGTGTGTGTGTGTGCGCGCGGGAGTGTCCAGCTACGGGGCGCTGGTGGTCAAACGTGTGTGTGTGTGTGCGCGCGGGAGTGTCCAGCTACGGGGCGCTGGTGGTCAAACGTGTGTGTGTGTGTGCGCGCGGGAGTGTCCAGCTACGGGGCGCTGGTGGTCAAACGTGTGTGTGTGTGTGCGCGCGGGAGTGTCCAGCTACGGGGCGCTGGTGGTCAAACGTGTGTGTGTGTGTGCGCGCGGGAGTGTCCAGCTACGGGGCGCTGGTGGTCAAACGTGTGTGTGTGTGTGCGCGCGGGAGTGTCCAGCTACGGGGCGCTGGTGGTCAAACGTGTGTGTGTGTGTGCGCGCGGGAGTGTCCAGCTACGGGGCGCTGGTGGTCAAACGTGTGTGTGTGTGTGCGCGCGGGAGTGTCCAGCTACGGGGCGCTGGTGGTCAAACGTGTGTGTGTGTGTGCGCGCGGGAGTGTCCAGCTACGGGGCGCTGGTGGTCAAACGTGTGTGTGTGTGTGCGCGCGGGAGTGTCCAGCTACGGGGCGCTGGTGGTCAAACGTGTGTGTGTGTGTGCGCGCGGGAGTGTCCAGCTACGGGGCGCTGGTGGTCAAACGTGTGTGTGTGTGTGCGCGCGGGAGTGTCCAGCTACGGGGCGCTGGTGGTCAAACGTGTGTGTGTGTGTGCGCGCGGGAGTGTCCAGCTACGGGGCGCTGGTGGTCAAACGTGTGTGTGTGTGTGCGCGCGGGAGTGTCCAGCTACGGGGCGCTGGTGGTCAAACGTGTGTGTGTGTGTGCGCGCGGGAGTGTCCAGCTACGGGGCGCTGGTGGTCAAACGTGTGTGTGTGTGTGCGCGCGGGAGTGTCCAGCTACGGGGCGCTGGTGGTCAAACGTGTGTGTGTGTGTGCGCGCGGGAGTGTCCAGCTACGGGGCGCTGGTGGTCAAACGTGTGTGTGTGTGTGCGCGCGGGAGTGTCCAGCTACGGGGCGCTGGTGGTCAAACGTGTGTGTGTGTGTGCGCGCGGGAGTGTCCAGCTACGGGGCGCTGGTGGTCAAACGTGTGTGTGTGTGTGCGCGCGGGAGTGTCCAGCTACGGGGCGCTGGTGGTCAAACGTGTGTGTGTGTGTGCGCGCGGGAGTGTCCAGCTACGGGGCGCTGGTGGTCAAACGTGTGTGTGTGTGTGCGCGCGGGAGTGTCCAGCTACGGGGCGCTGGTGGTCAAACGTGTGTGTGTGTGTGCGCGCGGGAGTGTCCAGCTACGGGGCGCTGGTGGTCAAACGTGTGTGTGTGTGTGCGCGCGGGAGTGTCCAGCTACGGGGCGCTGGTGGTCAAACGTGTGTGTGTGTGTGCGCGCGGGAGTGTCCAGCTACGGGGCGCTGGTGGTCAAACGTGTGTGTGTGTGTGCGCGCGGGAGTGTCCAGCTACGGGGCGCTGGTGGTCAAACGTGTGTGTGTGTGTGCGCGCGGGAGTGTCCAGCTACGGGGCGCTGGTGGTCAAACGTGTGTGTGTGTGTGCGCGCGGGAGTGTCCAGCTACGGGGCGCTGGTGGTCAAACGTGTGTGTGTGTGTGCGCGCGGGAGTGTCCAGCTACGGGGCGCTGGTGGTCAAACGTGTGTGTGTGTGTGCGCGCGGGAGTGTCCAGCTACGGGGCGCTGGTGGTCAAACGTGTGTGTGTGTGTGCGCGCGGGAGTGTCCAGCTACGGGGCGCTGGTGGTCAAACGTGTGTGTGTGTGTGCGCGCGGGAGCACACACACACACACACACACACACACACACACACACACACACACACATCTGCCAGGATGATGGATGCTCCATTACCACAGCTGTAATTGGCGTTCTCCACGCTTCAGATCGATACGCTGTTGTGCGGTTCCTGTACACAGACCTGAGCTCTCAATCTGAGATGTGTGTGTGTGGTGTTGTGTGTGTGATGGTGTTCATGTGTGCTAAAGCGACATGTTCTCCAGCAGAACGGGCTCACCACCTCACTCTCTTCTCACTGACTTTCTTCAGAGTGTTTTCCATCATTTTCTCGGTTTCACTTTATCTTGATGTTCCCTTTAACACATTCTGTTGACGATAAGTAACGTTGCACCTTCATGTCTACTAACTCTCATAAGAGTGTTAGAGTATTAGTAGACTGCTAGGGTTAGGGTTAGAATAAGTTGACTTGTAGTTGCAAAGTTACTTATAGTCAGCAGAGTGTCTGTTGGGGGACCATCAGAATAAAGAGTTAGCATGTTCTCTCTGTATATATTTAGGGGTTTGATCGTGTGGTGTTGAAACACTATTGTAATCATTAAGATTTTCAAAGATCAACATTCTGCCCTAAAAGTGATCAGGAAGATCAAACCGTAAGTCGTAGAGACGTGAAAGTGCAGAATATCTCCTAAAGTCCCCCTGTAGTCAATTATTATATCTCTTAAAACTCATCTTTTATCACCAAAATGACATATTTAAAAGTTTTTTCCTTGAAAAATATCTTGAATGTAACACGACACCTTATTAAGTATATGCGGTTCTATGAATATGCAAATGAGCCCCGCCTCTACTGTGTTTGTGAGTTTCTGTGTTTGAGCATGTGTGTGTGTGTGTGTATATTTTTAATGTGTGTGTGTGTGAGTGTATGTATTTTAGTGTGTGTGTGTGTATTTTTAATGTGTGAGTGTATGTATTTTAGTGTGTGTGTGTGTGTGTGTGTGTGTGTGTGCATGCGTGTGGCGTTTCGGGCATTTCTGGAACGGGATCACGGGTGAATTGGAGCAGGACCGTAGGGGTGGTGACTAATGAAATTGGGCTCATCTAAAACAATGAAGGTCAGGAAATTAATTGGTTTAAGTCATTAGCTCAGAGGAATCACTCCGCCCCGTCACAAGATTCCACTCTAGATTGGGAGTCGTGGCTTTTCTACGCGGTCGCTTAATTGTGCCCACTTAAGTTAAGCCAGAGACGCGGGGCGGAATTAAACAGCTTCTCACTGATCTTACCATTTCATTAACAGAATTACTAGGCCTTCGAGTGCCATGAGGACCGGCTTCAGTTTAGAGCATGAAGATCAGAACAGTCTGACATGACAGCGATGCTCTGACCCTCACTAATTAAACCGGTGGTGTCGTCCACGTGACACGCAGATATACGCCGTATACACACTTAATGGCACATCATTATTTACAGCAGATTCACTATTAAAATGAGTTTTAAAAAAACAAACATAATCCATTCATGAGAATATTCCTCACGGAGGAATAACACACAAAACCCCACAGACGCGAACTAAAAACAAATGTAGCTTTCACGTGGCGTTTTCACTCGTAACTTTATGAAACATGCACAGATCTCTGAAAATGGCACATCATTGCTTACAGTGAATGCTCTCGATTGAAATTAATCAACATAATTCATTGCGTCGATCATGAGACAATCCTCACGGAGAAACTATTTTTAAAATGCCCATTAGGGGGCGTCAAGGGCTGAACAAAGAGGCTACATTGGTTCCAAATGCTGTTACTTTTGATTACTTTTGGCTATCAGCACAACATTTGATCCAGATTCAGCATACATGTAGGGGAACTTGCACCTTATTTCCTTCCTGAATTATAAGGAAGGAATAAGAAAGATATTAAATCATTTAATTTAATATTCAACAATATTATTGATCTCCTGCATTGACACCATTATATGAGAACTGAACTGAGCTGGACGATGACATCACGGTTTCTCTAGAGCGGCTATATATATATATATATATATAAATGAACTAAATTAATAACCTTTTTACAACAAAAATGAACCATCTCTGAACTTCCTTAAGCTGGACTGTGACGCTCTTTTCTTCTAGAAACTAGCTGTGTTTCATTATTTCCATGTTATCACTGTAAAGCTGCTCTGAAACTCTCTGTGTTGTAAAAAGCACTATATAAATAAAAGTGACTTGATATTTTTTCTTTTATCAGTAGTTTCCACACAAATGTAATGATTTTTCATTTTTTCTTCTTCTTCTTAAAGTTTTCGATCACTGTATATCGACCACACCCCTGATTAAAACCGTTCTGATCCGTGTGTCCAGAGCCTCCGATCCCCATCGCTCCTCCTCAGCTGACGGCGGTGGGCGCCACGTACCTGTGGATCCAGCTCAACGCCAACTCCATCAACGGAGACGGGCCCATCGTGGAGAAAGAGGTGGAGTACCGCACTCTCTCCGGCAGCCTGATCGACAACCAGCCCGTGGACAAACCCAACCACAAGATCGGCCACCTGGACCCCGACACCGAGTACGAGATCAGCGTTCTGCTCACCAGACCGAACGAGGGCGGAACCGGAGCGCCGGGACCCCCGCTCAGAGCCAGGACCAAGTGTGCAGGTCAGCGCTGCAGTATCTAGCATTGCGATTCGTCTAATGTTGGCTAGAATCATTGGCTGTGCTTTGAAAGGTGTTGACTTCGGTCATCTGTTCCAGGTTCTTTTCAGTGCGTTGAGATTCATTCATGTGAGTCATGTGACCAGGGGCCCTATTTTAACGATCTAAGCTCATGGTCTAAAGCGCACGACGCAAGCGCACTTAAATGCCAAAAAATGGTCGGTGCTCCCGGCGCATGGTCTAAAAGGGTCGTCTCTGTTCTCTTGAGTAATGGGTGTGTTTTGGGCGTAACGTGCAATAAACCAATCAGAGTCTCGTCTCCCATTCCCTTTAAAAGCCAGTTGCGCTCGAGCCATGGCAGATTCGCTATTTACACAGAGGAATTTGCAAGCGGAAAAACTGAACGCTTCTCTAGCGAGGAAATGGATCTGCTCGTGTGCGAGGTTAGGTCTAGCTGTGTGTGTGTGTGTGTGAGGTTAAAGCGCAAGATAAACATCTACGGGACAAGCTGGATTCCACCATATCTTTATGCACACTATAATAATCTTTTACATTGTAATTCTTTTCTTTTTAATATTTGGCATGTTTGTGTGCTGCTGTGTGTCCCTGTGTGTGTAATAAGCAGGGTACGCGAGGTGTGTTCAGGCGCATTGTTGACGCGTTGTGAGTTTTGAGCAACTAGCACCTGCTCTAAAGTCAATAGCGCAGTATTTTCTTGTTATTTAAAGGGTGCATTAGTAATATGAGCCTATAGGCGGGTCCACAACGCGCCTGAACACACCTGTTCTCAGACCAGCAGCCCATGGCCGCATAGATGGGTGCAAATGCATTTGCTATTTAAACAACATGGGGCAGGACGTGAAAATGAAAACTGCGTTAGGCTGAAACTAGCAAAACACACTTGCGTCGCGCCGAGTGTGTGATAGGGCCCTGCATCTTTAGTGAATCACTACAGTTTGATGTCTACACTTAAAGTCTCACTGAAGTGTCTTGGAACACACAGCTTTGTTTGATGCGTTGACGTAAGTTCCACTGAAACAGGAAGTTAAGGCGGGACATATTGAATGGCTCCTCCCCCTTTTCAAATAGCCAATAGCGTTAGGTTTACCTCACAGACTGACAGCACCATGGAAGCGAATCGAGCGCTGATGATACGCTGGATTCAATAGTAGATGTGAATAAATTCTAGCCATTTCATTCTTAACCAACGTATAGTTGGAGAACGGAATAAACCTCGAGTGTTTGAGCGACCGAATACACACTCCAACACATATTGCTCTGTGTGTCAACGGTCACTTTGGCCAGGTGGTGTTTATATCACAGGGGGCGGAGTTTCAGATTCTAGAGAGCATTTGATTGGACAGAAGATGTGATGAGACGCGGTGATGTCATAAAAATCCCTGATCCATTTTAGAGGAAGTGTGAGACTGCACCTTTTGAATGCTTAAATCTCCTAAATGTGAATTTTGTCATTGTTTTTGGAACACTCCAGCGTATTCATAACCTTAAGGCTAACACATTCATGCTAAAAGCTAACAAACGTTGATTTCAGGGGGTCTTTAAGCCTCGTCAGCGCAGATGTCGCTCGTTTGTCCTGATGGAGCTTCTGTTGTGATGTTGGTCTCACGAGGAGGCTAAAGCTAAATTCGCTGTTGTTTGTTGTTGTTTACATGATTCAGGACCGGCCGCGTGTCGCACCTGGAGGGAGACGTGTTTCTCTTCTAATGGCACAGGAAGCATTAGCATTAGCGTTATTAAGGGTTTGTCAAAGCGCTGGGCACATTAGCAACACGGTGCAGGACCCCCCGGGCCCCGAGCAAACGACATGCAATTATCACAGTAATTAAACAGGTGCAATGACTCTTATTTCAATGGCTGTTGTGATTGTAGAAGCACGCAGGTCGCGGCGTGACGCTCCCACGCCAAGCTAATCGATTTTCCATTAGCCTGCGCTCAAACTGCCCATTAGCGCATCACAGGATTCATCAGCCAATCAGCTGAGAGATGCTCGGGGCGATGAAGAGTGGAACTGCAAAATTGCATTTACATAAATTATCATTTCATTAAATCACTTGTCCGGTCATTAGCATACTGAACACAACTGGAGATCCGTGTGATTTTGTGCTAAACACCAGATTATATGTTTGTTTTGGTCACATGTATGAATGAATACACACTACCAGTCAAGAGTTTAGGATCTGTGAGATTATTGTTTTTAAAAGAAGTCTCTTCTGCTCACCAAGCCTGAGTTTATTTGATTAAACAAACAAAAAACAGTAATATTGTGAAATATTATGACAATTTAAAATATCTGTTTTCTATTTCAATATATTTTAAAGTGTAATTTATTCCTGTGATCAAAGCTGAGTTTTCAGCATCATTACTCCAGTCTTCAGTGATTGTTATAGTGTGTGTCTAACAGAGTACCGTAGTTTCACCATGGTAGTGTTTCTGTGAGCTGTGGCATTGAGTGTTGCGTCTGTGTTTTGACTGCGAGCGAACAGGAATCTTCAGATGTGAGCGAGTGTTGAAAGAGAAGCGGATCTTTGAAGTGTTAAACTCTGGTGACCTCAGTGTAATAAACATAGCAGTCATTCCTGCAGCAGCGCCACCTGTTGAACACACACACACACACACACACACACACAGACACACACACACACACACAC
>FLSR01000599.1:115689-126536 GCA_900092035.1 Leuciscus waleckii
CTCTCTCTCTCTCTCTCTCTCTCTCTCTCTCTCTCTCTCTCTCTCTCTGTGTCTCTCTCTCTCTCTCTCTCTCTCTCTCTATCTCTCCAGAAACTCTCTCTTCTTCTCCTCGGCTCAGATCACGCTAGCTCTCTGTTCCTGTAGGGTATATAGCATATGTCCTGTATATTTATATCCTGGAATCATGTAGTCCGTGACGGACAGATCATTAACGGCAGGAATCCAAACACTCTCCTCCTCAGATATGGCGCATCACTTGAAACATGTAAATAGCATCAACTTTACAAGTCTAACGTTAACCGAGATAACTGTGTGCTATTATTAGGTGTATATCTATGTGTGTGTGTGGAGAGTGTGTTTACAGCATGACACACACATCACTGCATTTAACTTAAAATACTCCGTCATTTTTGGTAGTAGGATTGTATTGTACACACTGGATCTATAATATTAATGCGTATGTAGTTGTTTTACATCTGGTGGAGAATCTTACTGTAGTAAACGTGACGTTTTCTCATGCCTGAATTTAAGATTGATGTATTTCAAGTCATTTTACCTTTCTATGGAAGCTTGTTTCTGCCACAGAATAAAAAATTAAAAAGGTAATTGCACATTTTTATCTCACAATCTGACTTTTTTTCTCAGAATTATTATTATTTTATTTTTTAAATGTTTTATTCTGTGGCGGAAACAAGTTTCCACACCTTTCCATGTATTTGTATCACACAGATTTAACAAAAACGAACTAATAATCTTAATCTGATGCATATTTATCAGTCATTCATAAATGAAACGGGTCAGATTTCTGAAATGTGTTTAACAGCTTTATATATTTATGATCAATCAATCTCATGCATTTTAACTAACTGAATATTGCTTGTTCCACAGCTAGTCATATTTTAACCAATATCATACTTTTGAACTGAATACATTTTCGGACAGATTTATGATGATTTGAATAAATGCAATATTGAAAACCTGATCATTTAAATACAATAAAATAGATGAAAATATTAGTAATAATAAACTATGCACTGATTTTCTGTTTCATTTCTGAACGACGGACAAAATATGCAGAACAAAAAATCACAAAAACAGTGTTGAAACTGTGTGATAGAAATGCATGGAAATTCAGTTTGAATCCATGACCAGTTTCTCTCCGCAGACACACACACACACACACACACACACAACACACACACAGACGTCTGTGCGCTGGGAATGTTGACGAGAGCGAGTCTCATAAGACTTTGTGTTTTCTTATTTTCCATAATTGGTGTGTGTGAGGTGTCAAATCTGTGCCGGGAACGGGAGAGCCGAGAGTTAAGAGAAGCACAGATGGCAGACGTGTGTAAGGAAGCTCCGCATTTCGTTAATAGAGTAGAAATGCATTTTTCTATTTCTTTCCCAGTTGTTTTCTTCTCCCAGAAGGCCTCAGTTTTAAGCCTGAAACATAATTTCTATGGTAATTCCCTCTCTCTCTGTCTAATCTCATTGGCCTATTGAACAGGCGATGCAATTTCCTGTTCCTTCTGCGTGTGTGCGTGTGTGTGTGTGTGTGTGTGTGTGTGTGTGTGTGTGTGTGTGTGTGGGTCTGTGTGTGTCACACAATATAGCAACAAGACCCCTGCTGGTCCCTCCCCAAATGAGAGACTGCACCCCCCCAACCTCCCAAGCCACTATGAAGTTTCATAGAAAGAAGAAAATAAAACTTACCGAGTGGAGCTGAGGCCCCACACAAACCTTATAATAACCATTTAGCTGAACATCTATAACATTAACAGGACTAATTAGAACCATTACTCAATATCCCTGTGTACATGTAAGAAAGAAAAGAAATAAATAAATAAATAAATAAATCAAGTTATCAGTACTTTGATTTCTGCATATGTTAGAAAACGATTCTAAGTGAAACATGAAAAACCAAGCAGACATATATATGAATTATTGTATATAAAGAAAAATTGAAAATAAATAATTAAATGAATAGATATATAATAATAATAGGCCTACTTTAAAACAGTCAAATTATCCATACTTGTTTCCTACATATATTACAAGACAGTTCTGAATGAAACATGGAAAAACTTTCAATAAAATAACGCCTCAGTCCGCATATGCAACTAGCCATCAGTACATCTGCTATCCAGTGTCCTGAACTGTCCAGTGTCCCATAGCATTACACTGCAGCGATATTGATCCCCAACAACAATTGGTTCACTGCAATACTCCCACCAAATATACCGAGGTATGTAGCCGAGCAGACTCCCATATTAATCACTCATAAGTCCCCTGACGAAGGTAACCGCCTTCTCTGGGTCAGTAAAGCTCTTCTGGTGGCCGTCCCGAGTCGTAATCCTCAGTTTTGCAGGATACAACAGCGCGTATTTTACTCCCTCGCATTGCCGTAATAACAGTCTCACCTGCCCGAAAGCCGCTCTCCGTCGCGGCACATTCTGCGTGTAATCAGGGAACACTCTGATAGTGTCGCCATTTTCAGAGTACGGTGAGCTCTATCAATAACGGGCGGTTGGTCCAGGCCCATCACTTTTTGTAAAAGTTTTGCAACGAAGGTGCTCGCTGAAACGCCTGCCTCTCATCCTTCTTTAACCCCAAAGATCTCCGTGATCTCGCTTCCAAATCCTCAGCCTTTGCTGCCAAACTCACCACCTCTTTTTTCAGTTCAGCCACCTGCTGCTCCAGATTAGCGATAGCATCCGAGTGAGTGTTAGGTGCAGTTTCCAAGCCTGCGGTGCGCTCCTCTAGCGCGTTAGCTTTGATGTTAGCCTGATCGATTGCACCCTTCAGCTCGTCTCTCAAACCACTGATTTGCTTGCGTATTTATTCATTTTGCATCTCTGCTTTCTCATCCATTTTCGCCAGCAGTTCGTTTCTTAATGAATTTATTGCTTGCAATATAGCGGACTGCCCCGAGCTCGTGCTTTCTGCTGGTTCGCTAGCTTTAGCAGCCTTCCTCAGGTCCGGCATATTTATAAGCGGGTCAACTCGATTAACAGAATAAAAACAAAAATTCTCACATTTTACCAGTGCACACAGTGTCTGTATGGCTTCAAACAGCGAAAAAAGTGTCTTGTTGATGAATTTTAAGGTTCATGTGGGAGAGCTCAGTTAGAGACGTCTACATCTCTCCGAGGCCCAACCGGAAGTCTATTTGTCTCATGAGAGTTATGAACGGGCCTCTATGATGTATTCGACTCTCTGTGACGTGTGATCTCGCCTCTCACAGGTTCGTGAAGGAGAAACGACCGACCATCTCCCCAAAGTTCAACTTCCTGGGTCAGTTGCTGGACTTCGAGAAGAAGCTGAGGAGCGAGAGAGTCAGACCGAGAGCGGGTGTGTGTGACGAGCAGAAGTGTGTGTCGGAGGAGCCCGGCGTCTCTGAGGAGCATCTGCTGACCCGAGCGCTCTGCGGTCTAGCGCTGGGAGAGGACCTGAAGGAGAGCAGTCGCCCCAAACGCTCCTTCTCCCTCGACATCACGACCTACAGCGAGTCTGGAGCAGCTCTTCCCTGCCAGTTCTCTCCGGTGCATGAGCTTTCAGAACAAAACACCCCGGAGCAGAGTCCAGGCAGGAGTGTGTGTGTGCCGCTGGACGGGAGTGTGTGTGTGCCGCGGGACGGGAGTGTGTGTGTGCAGCTCCAGCGCAGCGAGAGCATGGATGAATCCCCGTCAGCCCCGACACACTCCGCTCTGCTGAAGGGATGGCACTCGGACCTGGTGCTCGGCGGCTGGTTCCTCTCGGACTCGGCCCGGTTCTGCTCCGGCTCGGCTCTGGGTCGGGAGCCGGTCAGGAGACGCGGGCGGTCAGGAGAATCCCGAGACTCCCGGGACTCCCGGAGGAGCTGGCACGAGGAGAGCAGCTTCGAGAAGCAGCTGAAGCGCAGGAGCTGCCAGATGGAGTTCGGAGACGGCGGGTCCGAGACTCGACCCGGAGAAGAACTGGGAACAACCGGCACACATGCCAGCTTCTCCGGCAGCATGGAGATCATACAGGTTTCCTGAGGACTGAAGTCACTCAGTGTCAGCCTAGCGGAAGCCTTCTCTCTCTCTCAGCACTGAAGAGACTTAACCTGCAGTTCATCCACTGGCCACTAGAGGCCGGCTGCAGAAGAGACTCAGTCCCATAGACACGCATGTTAACCTGCAGTTCATCCACTGGCCACTAGAGGCCGGCTGCAAAGAGATCAGTCCCATAGACTCGCATGTTAAAACGCTCAACTTTACAGCAGAATAACACATGTTTACAGTCTAACGCAAAAAGTGGTTTTGATCTATAAAGCTGATGTTGCTCTTCATGACGACTGTGAGGCGGGTGAATGTTTTTATAACTCATCCGTTTAAATTATATTAAGCCTTAAAGTTGTGCATAATTAAGGGCGTGGCCACTTGAGTGACAGGTGGATTGCCGCTGATGTTACTGCTAGCCGTTTGTCTGCTAGCGTTAGCGTCACGTCACTTCAGCTAATTCGCCTCGCTGCACATTTTCGTTTATCCGGGAGTGACGCTGCCAAGATGGCGACGGCCGGCTCCGCCCACTTTAGGCTTCAGAAACGCTCTTCAGAAACACTACGGGTGACGTCACACACACTACACCCAGTGTTTTATACAGTCTATGGTGTCAACACATGGACGCTTGCTTCGTTTGGCGTTTGCTTCTCTCATTTGAACGCTGGATATCCAGTACCTCAACAATCCAAAGGCAAGACAATACAGCCAACTAGGGTAAACAACTTAAAGATTACACTCTTTTACAGTCTTGATGTTGTTTTCAGGCTCTACTAGAACTTGAATGATGATTATTTTCCTCATATTCTCCATTGTTGCGGCTCCTCTCTTCCCAGTCTGTCAGTAACGCTCTGTTTACTTCCTGTCTCTATGAAGCCCCTCCTTCTGAAAAGCACACTGTGCTCTGATTGGTCGGCTGGAGAAGTGTGTTGTGATTGGTCGAGCGCTTCAAGTGTGTTGGAATGTCCCGCCCCTTACCATAACCGCCAGTTTAACACACTACTAACTCAACAAGGCCCCGTCCCTTTATTCTGCGTCATGAATTATTATAATGAGGGATATTGAGACGTGTTCCCGGGAGAAACTCAAGACTACAGTGGAGGCGTTTCAGGAGTTCAGGAACACTGACCCTGATGTAGAGAAGAGCTGGAGCTTCTTCATGATCACACAATGAAGAGATGAAGACGAGGAAAAGACAATTGATCTTTAACAACTAGATTTACTCTTATAAATGAAGGTTCTTGATTGGCTTGGATGATTATAGAGCCTTAAACATCTGTCCATCGCACAAACGCTTCTTTAGATTATTAAAATGTTCTTTGCACTTATTAATATAATAATTATTTTAAGAACTTCTTTTAAAAACCTTTATTTTTAAGAATGTTGCATCACTTCCAAATTACCAGTTTTCTGAAATGTTGTTTGAATATGCAAATGAGGCATTAAGCTGTAAACTCTGTAACGAGTTAAAGGTTCTTAATGTGCGGATTCCTCTTCATCACTCCATAAATCAGCCAGAAAAATACATTTCCATGTTTGTAAGAATATAATGTTCTGTAAATTATCAGGTGAATTATAGATATAGATACAGAATATAGATATGAAGACTGGATCTACAGCTGATGATCGAGTGCAATAACCCTGACTCTGGAGTTCTGGATCTGACACTGAGCGGCGTCTCGTCTGCAGTGTGTCTCTGTGTGGATCATGATCTCAGGAAGTTCTGAATCTGTGGAGAATCACACACACAGATCTTCATCATCTTCATCATCATCAACAGTCTCAGTGTTTCTCACCGTCCGTCAGTCACAGAAGATCATCCAAACCCTCCAGACCTTCCTCATGAGAAACTTCTCTTCATCACCCTGAGAAACTCTTCATCATCATCATCCTGAGAAACTCTTAGGTCTGCATTGCTTTCTTTTCCACTGGTGCTTTAGTGTGACTCAGTGCTGGTGTTTCCTCCACAGACTCCTGAGACTGGAATCATGGGTAATACTGACCTGAGATCAGTCTTGTGTAGGTGTGTGTTGCAGGTTTACCTTGTTAAAGGGTCAGAGGTCAGAGGATCAGCTGACCGAATGCCATACGAACTCATTTATTCCCAGCGAACAGGGAACGCTTGTGCAAAGTCATCTGGACTTAATAATGTATAAAACTGCATAAAAACTGTGTGTTTGAACGCTCTGAGGACTGTCATAACGTTGGACTTCATGGAACGTATCTAACCGTTCTCAGACCTGCTCCTGTCAGCTGTGTTCAGACCTGGAGCGATCTCCACTGATCTACATCGGATCTGGACTCGGTGGTTATGAAGGGAAGGACAGAATCAGAGTTTCTTGAAGCTGTGAAAGTGAATCATAAGCAGCGACTGAATCTCGACTCTCTGAATCATGCGAAAATGACTCGTTAATCATCGACGGACCTCAAATCTACAGTGATCAATGTTTATTTTTTACAATAGAGTCAAACGACTGATGATATAATCATTCTTGAGGCAGATCAGCCATTATTTGTATGAAACAATGATTCGGTGTGTTTGTGAAGGAGCAATTATTGATCTGTTTATTGATTGCTGAAATAAAACACACGTGGTACTTGAACATGTTTGACTGTCTATCCGGAACAGAAACTTTATAATTGCCACATAAAACTGTGAATGGGGTGCCATACATTATAACACACACTGAATAATACAATGATCAACGATAAAAACGTTTTATCAGTACCAGATTTACCAGAAAGAGTAAATTTACCAGTAATTTAACTGTATAAATAGTGCAGTAGCTCTGTACCTGAACATCACGGCTGTGATTGGTTCGCAGGTGATCACATGACTGATGAACGTCGTTCAACCAATCAGATTGAAGGGCTAAAAGTATAGAGACAGAGCGCATTTAGGCCACGCCCACACCCAGGGGGAAAACAAACGAACTGTCTCCATTGACTTTGCATTGCGAGAGGCTGCCTCCTCCTTGTCATTTCTTGCTTCTAACAAAAGACAGAAAAATGCCTAAAAGCTGCTGTGTGACAAGGTGTACAGCAAACAAGCTAAAAAAAAAAACAGAAATACGTTTTTATTAGCTCTCGACCCCAAAAAACGAGTGTTGGATATTTGACTCACCAGTGACCAAATGTTTAACTTACTGCACACGTGGTGTATTTTTAGTGCATACTGAGTGTCCGGATCCCACAATTTACCCATTCGTTCCAGCCTGTATCCACTTTTATGTCCTCAAACGCTCGTTTTTTGGTGTCGACAGCTTATGAAAACTTATTTCTGGGTTTCTTAGCTTGTTTGCTGTACACCTTGTCACATAGCAGCTTTTAGGCATTATTCTGTCTTTTGTTAGAAGCAAGAAATGACAAGGAGGGCAGCCTCTCGCAATGCGAAGTCAATGGAGACGATTGCACTGTTTTCCCCCTGGGTGTGGGCGTGGTCTTCAGATTATGACGCGTTGCGCTCTGTCTCACGTCATTGTGACAATGAAGTTAATTATATTCAGTTCTAATTCACCTTCAGTGTCACTGACCGAACGTACGTCTTTAATTATGTTCTTAAGACAGAGGAACATTATTTATTTAACGTTTTTTTCTCCAGTGTAAGATACATAGAAGCCTCATTAGCGGCATTTAATTCGTCCACCATGTTGGAACGGTCAAAGCCAGCCCATGTACACCTGAGAACAAGTTGACTATATGTGTCTTCAACCATAGTTATACCACAAGTATGAATATCTATATCTGCAATAGACTTGAGCAAATGATTTTCATAGGATTTAATACAAAATGAAGGCATTAGCTAAAACAGTCATTTAAAAGCCTGTAATATTGAGTTAATATACACAAAAACACAAACCAACTCATTCCCACCTGTGAATGGTTTTCCTGTTTCTTCAATGTTGTGGTATCTTAAAAAACTCACAGATTTTTACTGAGTGAGGTCAGCATCTGAGGCGTTGACCTTTTCAAGATGGCAAACGCGTTAACATGACGTCTGGAGTGGATGAATGTGGCATCTACATTATACATCTATGGATTGAACTGTACATGTGAAGCAGCTGCGCCACCACGTGGACAAATGTGAATTCAGAATTTTAAATGTAAAAGTTCACTCAGTTTTATTAAAAAAAGATCATTTCATTTGTTACAACAGCTTATAGTCGTGACTGAATGAGCTGTACACATCTGTTTTTATACAATGTTTTACAAGTAAAGCATGTACAATGTACAAAAACTCGAGATAGTGAAAATTTCATGACTGATGAGAAACCAAATGTTGGTCACCTTTGAACACATCCTCGCAAAGAATCAAAATAAAACATGAATAATGACGAGATTCTGTGGTGAATCAATCCTGCTCACTCCTTCAAAAGTGCTTTAGACATTTTTCCCACAATTCCAGCAACGACGTCTTGACCCGTGACGCTTTCCACAGAAACATAAAGGGTTCAGTGGCGAAAGTTCAACTAAAACCCACGACTGAGACACGAACAAACTGAACCGCTCCTGTAAAGTGCAGTTAAGAAAACGGAAATGCTGGTGTGAGCAGAATCATAAAGGAACTAAAAACGTGGCGTTACCCAGAAGCCCTTGCAGAACAGGATTGAGATTTGGAACAGCTGTTTGACACACATTCATGATTGTACCGAAGCTGCTATCGGATGAAACACGAGTCGCACCAGCGAACGATGAAGACTAATGTGGAGTATCTGTGCTGGTGAGTTTCCCTTCTTCATAGAAGCTCCTGCAGACGTGCCACACACACACAGAGACGACACCGACAGACTTCAGCACACACACACACACACACACACACACATCACAGATCATCTGAGGAGACAGGACAACAGCAGCACTGCAAGGACATGATGACGGGGTTCTCTATAGCTTATAAATACAGTATCTACACAGTATGTGGTACAAAAATAATTGAGCTTTTGTGGGCACTGAGATTTAAAAAAGTGAAAAATGATTCTAAAAAAACGCTCAGGCACGAGAAGTCGTGACGCGAGCGAAGGAACGAAGGCCGCGGGAAGATTCGGCTCCCGCTTCAGTTCCCGTTCCGCCTTCGTCACGTGCAGATGAGGGCACATCAGTAGAAAAATGAGAAAAATACGAGTACCATGTTGTGATAGCGAGTCGGATCACAGTGTGGTGCTGCTCCAGGCCTGCAGGGGGCGCTGCGCTTCGCCTCGTTTATTTGGCATTAGGTGAGCGTTTGATTCAGAACTCCAGGATTAAGGCAACGCATCACGTCTGTGTGGATTTAATAAATCTTTCTCTTAAAAAAAAAAAAAAATGTACAAATTTCTTTTAATACAAAGCTCTATGGCGTAACCAATAAACACTGTATAGAAAATATATAAATATGTTTTCTTTTCTTTTAAAAAATGTACAGGGAGCCGCCAGACCCCCGACGCATCAGAAGACAGAGTCTCATCTCGAAGTCTCCAGACGGATATTTACACTGTGATGGGGGCGGGGCCTGTGCACAGGGGGTGGGGCCTGTGCACAGGGGGCAGGGCTCAGGGTGAGTACAGTTTGTGTGGGCGGGGCCTGTGCTCAGGGGGCGGGGCTCAGGGCAAGTACAGGTTGTGTGGGCGGGGCCTGCGCTCGGGGCGGGGGGGCTCAGGACGAGTCCATTCAGGGTGAGGGCAGGTACAGGTGGTGTGGGCGGGGTCTGGGGATCAGAATGAGTCGAGGGCGGGGGCGGGTACAGGTGGTGTGAGTAGCTGCGGTCAGTGTAGGGCGAGGGTGGGCAGCTCTCGCAGTTCTCCTCCGCCGACAGGTACTGGCTGCGGCGTGGGCGGCGGCGGCAGCGGCTCCGAGTCGTAGTTCACGTCGCTAGCGTAGCCCTTAGCAGCCGCGGATGTGGGCGGAGCCCGGCGGCCCGGCGTGTAGTCGCTGTCACACACGTCTGTGCTGCACGGCGTCGTCGGCGGGGCGAAGTGACGGTAACTGTACGGCCTGTAGCTGCAGAACACACACACACACACACACACACACACACACACAGTCAAGCGCTGAACACCGTAACACCTCATCATCTGTGTTGCGCGGCGTCACCTGTACGAGCGGTGTGTCGACGGGCTGTTGGACGAGTAACCCAACTCCATGGTGTACTGAGACCTCACGGTGGCCGGAGACGGGGGAGGGTTCAGCATCTGCACACACACATCAGAACCTCAGATTATTGTTAGCAATAATATTGTAATAAATGTTATATTGTTAGTAAATATAAATAAAAAAAAGGTACAAGACATTTAATAGTACATTAACCAACTTTAATAGCAATGAATATATCAATACATCTGAATTAGAGGTCTAGTGATATTTGATTTTGCTGATATGATAATAATTTTGATTATTTCTATAGCGTTTATACGATACGGATTGTTTCAGAGCAACTTATAATGTTTAAAGAAAGGCAATGAGCTAACCTTTCCTTTCTGATACGAGTTTACACTGAAATAAATAGCGTTTTGAAGTAATATAAACATGACTTTCTTTTTCTGTCTCCGAAATGATGATTAAGACTTAAAGTCCCATCAGGTATACATTGTATAATGTATTATTGTATTATGTTCAACAATGAGCAACGCATTTGTTACGGTATTTATTCATCTTGAATCAGAATCAGTTCCTCTTGCAGCATCTCTTCTCTTCTCTGATGATGTGGGCGGGGCAACCTGTCACTCACATGATATCAGCCAATAGCAAACCACAACCATCACAAGACAAAGATTGAGAGACTCAAGAAGAAGTGACGACATGTAGAAGCAACAGGACATTTCTGAATGGTTAGTTGATGAATTTATG
>FLSR01000599.1:128343-149908 GCA_900092035.1 Leuciscus waleckii
GTGTGTGTGTGTGTGTGAGAGAGAGAGAGAGAGAGAGAGTGTGTGTGTGTGTGTGAGAGAGAGAGAGAGAGAGAGAGTGTGTGTGTGTGTGTGAGAGAGAGAGAGAGAGAGAGAGTGTGTGTGTGTGTGAGGGGAAGGTCAGAAGGTCACGGACGAACAGTGTTCAAGAGTTCGCTACAGTTTAGGATATGCAGTGTGTCTCTCGCTGGGACGTCCCGCAGAAGCTCTGACTCAGAGAATAGAGTGTCGGAGGAGACCGTGCTCAGCATCAGACGACTCTCAGCGCCGGCGCTCATCCTTCAGGAAGAGCTGATCCTTCAGGAAGAGCTGATCCTTCAGGAAGAGCTGAAACATCGAAACTAATTCACTGTTATATGAAGATTAATGGAAGCAGCGTTTCTCTCAGCGAGTCTGACAGAGGAACACCAGAACTTTACTATCCACTGAATATAGATGAGAATGTAGATGTTTAAACTTCAAATATGTGGTTTATTTATAAAGTGTCTGTGTGTGTGTCTGTGTGTGTGTGTGTGTGTGTGTGTGTGTCTTATCTCTCTCTCAGTCTGCTCGGGGTTATGTTGTTTATAGTGTGAGTGAAACACAAGAACTGTCTGCTTTATCAGCACATAAACACACAGTGTGTGTGTGTGTTTGTGTGTGTGTGTGTGAGAGTGATTTGTCGGCTGGAGTTTTCCTCTCTGCTCGGGTTAATCAATAGATTGTTAATAGTATTTCAGTGAATGTCAGCAGGGGATCGATGAGTTAAAGCAGAGTCTAGGGCAGAGGCGCTGAGAGACACAGATAACGTCGTACAGTTTACAGGGAAATATAAACAACAAACGACAAGTTACAGTTATTCACAATACTGTTAACATAGCCATAGTACACAACGTTTATTTAGTATGAATCACCGTGATGAAGTGTGTGTGCAGGAGTAGAGAGTCCGATATGATGAAGTGTGTGTGCAGGAGTAGAGAGTCCGATATGATGAAGTGTGTGTGCAGGAGTAGAGAGTCCGATATGATGAAGTGAGTGTAGAACGGGCTTTAGTTCTGCAGATTCACGGAGGCGTTGGTGGATTCCTGACGGCAAGGTCGAGCTCTCGTTCAGGATCTGCTGTTTATATCAGGCTTTAACTCACGCATATCATTATATAGACACAATAGCAGGATTTTCCCAAAAAATGCCCTGTGGTTTATATTTTTGCAGAATATCATGAAAATCGGAGTTTCTCCGTGTGTCAGTGCTGTAATCCAGAGCTTCTACCGACACAGAAAACATGAACAGTGAAACCCAGTAACTGTGTTCTATAAGCCTCTCTCTGCCAGCATGTCAAACAATATTCCGATCAGATGAAGAGGATCTTATTATAATATTCCCGGCCCTTAATCTGCACGTTTACACACATCAGCCGAGACCAGTTCTAACGCACTGATAAAGATCCAGCAAAGCCTGAAACGTTTGTGGTTGAGCACAGACGAGCACTGAACACTATTGACCAGAACATGTCACCGCTGTCTTATAAACACCTCAGGAACTGTGGACACTTGTGGAGAAGTTAAACATGATGATGAGATGATCAATGTAACTCCACAACAACTACAGAAATGTCTCCACTAACATTCAGAAACTCTTCCTGAGTCTCTCCGTAAGGCTGCACTCGCTACTGGTTATTCTGGGATTCTGGATGAGGGAGATTGGCCTGTTCTGTTATTGCTGGAGTTTCTGAAGCTTGTGTAAAGACCCCGCCCTCTTCTGAACGGAGGCGGAGCTAAAGCTCATCTGCATTTAAAGACTCTCCTCTCTCTCTCTCTCTCTCTCTCTCTCTCTCTCTCTCTCTCTAACGCTCGGAGTCTCATTATTCCCTTTCAGGATCAGCAGGGATTCATTCCTCCTCTGTAAAGGCAGCACTTCTCTCTCAATCAGTCCTCGATCCGGCCATTTCATCTCACGATCTCTCTCTCTCTCTCTCTCTCGCGCCGCTTTCAGCAACAGCCGAGATGGAAGTGAAAGAGAAAATCACTAGGTTTCCTTCTTTGCAGAATATCAAGCTCTCATTTAAAAGTTTTAAATTCGGATATTTTACAATAGCGCAGCGCCGAAGTCTCCATTGTTCTCGCTCTCAGATCCTTTCATCCACAATCACACTCCAGAGGAACCGAGCGGAGCGCCGCGGGAAGCGCTGGTTTATTGTGTGCGGGAGAACGGCGACACACTCGTACCCTCACACACACTTCACACACATGTGTCCAACAATGAGGATAATCATAAATGAGCATCACATCATCATATTAGAGTTATCCCTGGAGGATCATGTGACACTGAAGAATTCACATTCACAGGAATAAATTACACTTGACTATATATTCACATAGAAAACAGCTGTTATTAAATTGTAAGAATATTTCACAGTATTAGTATAGTAGTAATAATATTGTGTATAGAACAATTACAGAAAATAGAAAATACACTCAAATTAATATTTAATATCCGTTTTTCTAAATGTGCAATACAGGGAATTCTGTGTTTATTTTGCAATAATATCAGCCGAGCGTATCCCACAATGCACTAGTTTAGACTGCTGTCGGCTCTCGTCTTCAGTCTGGGATGAGGCGGCCGTAAGTCCAAGGATTCGGCGCTCCGGTTATTATCAGAACGCTTTTACTCCCATTGTCTGGATGAAATGGCTCTCTCTCACAGAGACTGCCGGAGAGCAGCGCTCACATCTGAACATCTGATGCTCTTATGGGGAATATGAACACATTGTGTACAAAAACTCAATCTGCTTTTACTGTTATCCGTCACGTAACTGTGTAGATAGAGCGACGTCATCGTGATGTCACACTATGATCTTGTTAAAGATGAAATGCACACTGTTTCCCTCGGGAAAATGGAGATTTGAAAGGGATGCTGGTAGAAACATACATCTTTACATTAGCAGTCGTCGTCTTGTTGAAGCTGAGCTTGAGTAATGGAGAGGCTTCGTTTGAGCCTGTTTTAATGATTAATGTGAGCCGTGAGTCTGTTAAACTCTCTTCTCGAGTGGTTCCTTACAAGGCCTCTGATTAAACGCTGTTTCCAAACCCTTGTTTTAATCTTCAGCCACACATGCACAGAATAAAGATAGCGCTGCTTCATTTCCCTGTGCCTTCAGAGCTCGTGCTGTAATGAAACCCGCGGTGTGTGTGTGTGTGTGTGTGCGGTCGGCTCGTCTCGTCTGAAGTGGGAGAGAAGCAGGTTAAGCTCCTCGGTTCCTCATCAGGAACATCAGATTGCCTTCGGATCGTGAACACGAGAGCCGTAGAGCCAAATCCCAAAGAAATGGTGCTCAAATTGAGCCCGGAATGGAAATTGATCCCATTACCAGAGCCGGTGTTCCTGCGGGAGTCGAAGCTTTGAGCCAGCGTGGAGGAAACACGTCAGATGTGCTCGTTGAGTTACAGACGCTTCACAAAACATGTTTTATTCTGTTACCAGCAACATAACTGGGGGAATCGCACAGAGAGACCAGTGGATCATGTATGATGGCAAAATCAAAAGGGAAAGAAATAAGGGTTAAACAATACATTATTATTGAATGCAAAAAAAATCGAATACATTATAATACAATAGAAATACATTGTCATGAAAAGAATGTCACAATGCAAACATTCTAATGCTCATAAAATCACTCCTTCATTAAAAGCTAAATATCATTTCTTAATATTTATTTTTAACCAAATGCAGTGATTTCTCCTGTTGCATCTTTCAGATCCCATTTATGTTTCATTTATTTCTTAAAAAACGTAGAAAGTTGTCATTCTGAATGCGATCCTCTCTGATATCAATGTTGTTATTCTTGCATTCAGAAGATTTGATGCTTTCACTGCTTCTGCTGTTGCGTCGCTCAAGCGTGACTCAAGACTCGAGGGCATCAGTATATTTAATAAAAACAGCATTAATAATCATAAATGAGCATCAAATCCTCATATTAGAGTGATTTGTGAAGGATCATGTGACACTGAAGACTGGAGTAATGATGCTGAAAACTTATTACACTTCTCTATATATTCACACAGAAAACAGCTGATTCATTTTTGCTGTACTTGTATTTCTTGCATTTGGAAGCTTTTGGCCCTTTTATGAACCGCAACGCTCCCGTTTCAGACCCATGACGGGCCTCGGAGACTCCAGGTGGTGGACATCCAATCCAGGCAGTTCACGATCCGCTGGGAGCCGTTCGGATACAACGTGACTCGCTGCTACAGCTACAACCTAACAGTGCAGTACCGCTACACGTCCAGGGCTAAAGAGGAGACGCGTGAGGACGTGTGTTACGATACACAGAGCGCACCACAACACACCATCCGAAGCCTCCCGCCGTACACCAACGTTAGCATCCGACTGCTCCTGCGTAACCGTGAGGGAGTGAAGGAGAGCGATGAGCTGGATGTGCTGACCGACGAGGACGGTATAACACTCTCTCTCTCTTACCTAATCCCAAATCACATTATTCCTTTTCCTGTCAATGGTTATCGAAAAACATGTCTCATTAATTGAAATCATGAAACTTATACAATTTAACAACAATTTATTATATATTATACATAGCATTTTAGGGCCCAATTAAATCTTTTATTTTTCCCCAAATTCTGTGTGTTCTGTTTACATTTTTCGAGATTTTTTTTATATTTAACTTACATTTTTATTAATCAAAATCATGTTTGAATTCATAAACATTAACACCTTAATTATTATAATTTGTTTTATATTTTTACTGTCATTTTTATTTTTTTTCTAGCTTATTAATGGTTTAATTTTTCACAAATTCCATGTTTTAATATGTCTTCATTCTATTTTAATGGTAATGAAGTCTAAAAACTTTTTAAAAAATTGGATGACCCTATAAAAATATTTTTTGTTTCTTAAATTCCGTTTTAGTTTTCCCAATTTCTGTGTTATCTGTTTTAATTTACCTGGATATTAATCTTTTCTTAAATTTAAATAATCAAAAATAATTTCAATTCAAATCAGTTGAATTCATAAAAAAAATTAACTGATCAAATGAATGAGTTTTTACTGTAATAAGGCCTTATGAAATATTTTAATTTTTCAGAAATTGTGCCATCTGTTTTTTTTCTTCTGGATTTATGATTTTTTTTCTGGATTTATGATTTACAGTTAAGGTTAAACAGAAATATATATATATATATATTTTGAGCACATTCTACTGTACAATAGTAATATATTTCTGTCATAATTTCTTCAAGCTAAACCAAGCTTTTATTCTGGCGGTTGCGGTGAGATCTGCCAGTGTTCCTGCCGATAGTCTCCTCTCGTCACATGGAGAAACTGGAGATGAAGTTATAGTACGAGTTCATATGATAGACATTGACATCTTTTATAAAACCTTATAAAGCCTCAGCCATGATTCTAGTGTAACGAGTTTGGATAAGTGTTTAATAAAGCCATTGAAAGCACAAAGTTCATCAGGGACGAGGTCGTTTGTGTCGCACTTCATTCCGTTTACATCATGAATGGCTCGTGCGTGTCAGGTTTCGGTGTGAAGTGTGTGTTATTTTACCGCACAATAGCGTCTATATAACCGCCATGTTTCACGAGGAGCGTCTCGAAGCGAGTGAGTTTGAGTCTGGAGATGCTGGAGGTCGAGGAGACACTAACAGGCCATGGTTACCTGGAGCGCGTCCATCTTCCTTTAGACTGAACAGATGAAGGATCTGCTCATGCTTTCAGGCGTTTGGAGAACAAGTTCTTTATTGAATACAAGAGAATATTGATTAAAAATAAGTCAGTGTCTCTTCAACTTCAGCTCCGTGTTTTGTTTATTGCAGTTCCCGGCGCCGTCCCGTTGGAGTCCATCCAGGGAAACACGTTTGAGGAGAAGATCGGCCTCCGCTGGAGAGAGCCTCTTCAGACCTTCGGGATCATCAAACAGTACGAGGTGCGTCTCCCACTCCTTCCTCACTCACCACACGCTCTTAATGGACTCATACATCTAGACTAATAACCTTTACATCTGAGCGAGCGAGCATGTTAACTCAATCTGTTACCGGATGAGTAAAAGCTAAATAGTAAAGCTAAAGATCCACAGGAATCTCTTCCACATCTCAGATCTGAACTCATGATGATCTCAGCGGATCCACATACACTTTCATACAGTCCACCCAAACACTCAGACACCAGAGATCACTGTGATGGTTTCACTAGTGTGATCAGGACACTATAGCTCACTTCTGTAAGTGAGGAGAGCAAAATAAAGTAAACTGTGACATTATCCCCAATAATTCTTCATACAGAGACTAAAATGATTGGGACACTTTGAGCTGATCATGTTTTGCTGAAGTGTTTTGTCTTTAATTGCTAATGCTCTTTTTACACACAGACTGAACTAAATGAAGCATTGCTTGGTGATTGGTTGAGCTAAACTGGTATTATCTAATTGTGTAGTTAAATTTAACAGCTGACAGATATTCAACATAATTCATGTGTGAGACAGTCTAACAGAAGGATGGACAATAATGGTGTCGGAGTGGATGTAGTCTCTCTCTCTCTCGACTCGCTCTCGATGACGACTGCCGTCTGTGGAAGAGCAAACGCTGAGCTCTTGTTTTCCGTTGTTTCTGTGTTTCGGTGAAAGACTCCTGGATTTGTAGGGCACTGGAATAACAAACAGAGCACATACCGGAGCGATGGACTCACGGGAATGTGGGAAAATCACAGGCCAGAGGAAACATGTTTCCATTACAGGAAACAACAGGATTCATGATCCCGCTGCGGTGTGAAGAGAGTCAGAGAGTCAGAGAGTCAAACCCTCACAAACGCTTATTAAATGGGACAAATCAAGTAAAAATGTTTCGTCTTTGATCGGAAAATTCAACAACATTATATAAAACTTTGATAATTTACTTAATGTTTTAACTGAGAAGATTGAACTATATTTAAAGTCAATCATTTTATCTGTTAAAACCTTAAAACTATATTATTTAAGCATTGTTTCCTTGAACATTTTTTTTTCATGCCTTAAAATATCTTGACTGTAACTCGACACCCTCGCCTCATTTAGTATGCGCGGTTCTATGAATATGCAGATGAGCCCCGCCTCCACTCACTCACTCAGCTCTTAATGTCGGCCAGGAACACACGGATGTTCACTAACCCGCCAAAGTTTCCCGGTTTGATTGACTAAGTTGTTTTTATTGTTTAAAATCTTTATATGAACCATTAAAATGCAGATCCGGTTGTAAATAATAGTGAAAAAAAAATTTTTTTTTAAACTTCCTCCAAAAACGTTTTCATATTGAATCATCTTTTCTAAATGGAAGAACTTGTTTCCTGATGAATATCTTCTGTATCTGTAGCTTTACTGCAGTAAAAGAGGGTTTTCACACCATAAAGAACCATTTCCGGTTCCCCAAACAACCTCTCAGTGATCAGTTCATAACAGAACCATTTTATTTTTAGTGTAAAGAACATTTTAATAACTTTATCCGCTATAAAGACCTTTGGGAAGATTTCCAATAAATAGATCCCAGAAGGCCAATAAATAAGCTTTGTTTTTAATGTGTCGCATTATAGAAGTGAAATATGTTGCTTTTTTTTTCTTTTTTTTTTATAAAGATGAATTTCACACACAATATATATTTGTGATTAGCATTTCACCCCCAAATTGTCTTTTACTGTAATGCAAAAAAACTAATTTTCATTCAAATATTAAAAAAGTCACAATGCAAAACATCTTCATGCTCCAAAAACACATTATTTTTTAAGTACGATTTAACTTAACTCTGTCAGATCACGGTGTGTGTGTGTGTGTGTGTGTTGCTGAAGCTCACGGTGTGTTGTGTGTGTGTGTGTGTGTGTGTGTGTCCACGGTGTGTTGTGTGAGCGCCGGGACATTGTGTGTGTCGGTTCTGTGATTATTTCGGAAGCGTGACTCATTCTGTGCCGAGAAACTCTGAACAAAGCGCCGCTCAAAAGACTCATTGTTGCAGAACTTCATTTGTGGAAATTCGAGCAATTAAGCTGTCACGTTCACGTAATGAAATTACACTCTGTCATCGCTGGGCTTTAAGGAAGTGTCAGGCTCTGATCCGAAGGGAACGGGACCGAACCCAAGCGTTCTGCCTCATTAGAGTCTTCAGGACACGTGTGTGTGTGTGTGTGTGTGTGTGATGGAGGTGTGTGTTCTGTCACACTCGTGAGCTGCTGCTGCTTCTTGTCATTCAGCGCAGGTCGCCCCAGGCATTCTGGGTAAAGTGCTTTGCTCAGGAACACAGTAATGATGAGCAAGACTGGGATCACAGGAAACGTGCTGTTCTGGGGTCAGACCGTTATCAACTATACAAAATTATGTATTTTCTGGATATTATCTTTCATGTGTAATAAAGCGGTTTCTGAATGTAAAAGTTTGCAAAGTTTTAAGTGCAGAGAACAGAAAGAAGTGATTCTGAACTGAAACGAGTCGTCAGTAATTCAGTCTCACTTCCTGTTACAATGTAACAGTGTAACTAATTAGCATAATGCCAGCCTGTGGTGTTGATTGGCTGAGCAGCGTCTCTTAGCTCCGCCCTCAAACACTGTAGTGTATCTGAGACTGGGAGAGTTTGGTTGGTGTTGTTCATGTGGAGAAGACGCTGTTTTCTGAGATTGATACGGTAAACCCACGCCATCGTCACTGTTCGTATCACTGTGATCAAGAGCTGAGATTCACATATGATAATGAGCGTTTGCTTTCTGACCAATCACAGCAGAGCAGCTCTCAGAGAGGCGGAGCTTAGAGAGACTGAGAGGAAAGACTGATGCTGCATGGAGATTATGAGGACATTACAGTGAATGTGAATGTGTTGTAGGAGACTCAGAGACAACATTAGGAGCCTTTAAAACAGCAGGATAGCACACTTTAAGGTTTTAAAAATGTATTTTATCTAATATATTGTCTTTTTTTAATCAAATTATTATTTAATTTTTATTATTTATTTTTTTAACCCTTTTATTATTATTTTTATATATATTTTTTATGCTGATTTTCTCTAAACTCTTCCATGGATTCTTCCAGCACTGACCGTTTGAAACCCCTGTCTCAACCAATAGTGTGCGTTTGGGGCGGGGCTATCTGTTTGGCCAACCAATGGTAGACGTGTGTTAGAAAGGACCGTTCTTCACGTGTAAACATGGTGCATTCTGGGCTTCTACAGGTGCAGCTCTTGATTATGATTATCGAGGAGGAATAAGGTGTAGTGTGTTTCTGCTCGTCCAGGATAAAGACACATGCCTAATTCATGTGTTGTTCATCAGGAAGATTCCGTGTGATTGGTTCTGTGGCGTTTGATTGGCTGTGGGATCAGTGGAGGTTTCTCCATCTACCTGTCTCAGAGCCTCTGGGTGTTTCACCGCTGATGAGTGCGATCGCGATCCCTCTGTGGCCTTAAACGGGAGTCAGGATGGAGTGGCATTAGCCGGGCCGCTCATTAGCAACTGAATGATTTATTCAAATGAAGCCCCTCAGCCACTTTTCATTAAGTTATATTAGAAGCGCGGGGCGTCTCGTCTCCAGAAGAGAATGAAAGCTCCCCTTCTGCTCTCCTCCATCATAATGAAAGATTATATTGAGAAGCGCTTCCTGCATTATCCGGGAGAATCATGATAACGGCTCTGACTCGTGTGTTGAGGAGAGCTTTAGACAAACGCTTCTGTACACAGCCTCTTCTCCAGCGACTCACGCTTCAGATGTTTACTACAAACACCCCTGAGATTTTAGATGATATTTCAATTATTAAACACATTTATATGTACATGCTTCTCTGATGATGGGTAATGTCACATGACATGAAGTAAACACATGAAATATTCGATTTTTGTTAAAGGAAGTGTTTTATTCTGAATTTGTTGCTGGACCTTAAAGTCGACTCAATCTCACTCACATTACATTCACTAGGAACCAAATGGAATAATGATTATAATTATTATAATAATTATTATAATTATTATTATTTATGTATTTATTTATTTAATTTATTGTTTACATTTTTTATTATTATTATTAGTAATTTATGTATAAATATATTTTAAAATGTGTATTATTACTACTAATAATAATAATGATTGTAAAAAATAAAATAAAATAAATGAATACATGAAATATTATTATTATTATTATTATTATTAATAATAAAAACATTGATAAATAAAATGATAATAATAATAATAAATGAATACATATAATAATAATGATAATAATAATGCTTAGTTTTTATTACTATTATTGATATGAGCAGATCTCCGGCAGGACAGGGTACGGGATATGAGCAGATATGAGCAGATCTCCGGCAGGACAGGGTACGGGATATGAGCAGATATGAGCAGATCTCCGGCAGGACAGGGTACGGGATATGAGCAGATATGAGCAGATCTCCGGCAGGACAGGGTACGGGATATGAGCAGATATGAGCAGATCTCCGGCAGGACAGGGTACGGGATATGAGCAGATATGAGCAGATCTCCGGCAGGACAGGGTACGGGATATGAGCAGATATGAGCAGATCTCCGGCAGGACAGGGTACGGGATATGAGCAGATATGAGCAGATCTCCGGCAGGACAGGGTACGGGATATGAGCAGATATGAGCAGATCTCCGGCAGGACAGGGTACGGGATATGAGCAGATATGAGCAGATCTCCGGCAGGACAGGGTACGGGATATGAGCAGATATGAGCAGATCTCCGGCAGGACAGGGTACGGGATATGAGCAGATATGAGCAGATCTCCGGCAGGACAGGGTACGGGATATGAGCAGATATGAGCAGATCTCCGGCAGGACAGGGTACGGGATATGAGCAGATATGAGCAGATCTCCGGCAGGACAGGGTACGGGATATGAGCAGATATGAGCAGATCTCCGGCAGGACAGGGTACGGGATATGAGCAGATATGAGCAGATCTCCGGCAGGACAGGGTACGGGATATGAGCAGATATGAGCAGATCTCCGGCAGGACAGGGTACGGGATATGAGCAGATATGAGCAGATCTCCGGCAGGACAGGGTACGGGATATGAGCAGATATGAGCAGATCTCCGGCAGGACAGGGTACGGGATATGAGCAGATATGAGCAGATCTCCGGCAGGACAGGGTACGGGATATGAGCAGATATGAGCAGATCTCCGGCAGGACAGGGTACGGGATATGAGCAGATATGAGCAGATCTCCGGCAGGACAGGGTACGGGATATGAGCAGATATGAGCAGATCTCCGGCAGGACAGGGTACGGGATATGAGCAGATATGAGCAGATCTCCGGCAGGACAGGGTACGGGATATGAGCAGATATGAGCAGATCTCCGGCAGGACAGGGTACGGGATATGAGCAGATATGAGCAGATCTCCGGCAGGACAGGGTACGGGATATGAGCAGATATGAGCAGATCTCCGGCAGGACAGGGTACGGGATATGAGCAGATATGAGCAGATCTCCGGCAGGACAGGGTACGGGATGTGAGCAGATGTGAGCAGATCTCCGGCAGGACAGGGTACGGGATATGAACAGTGTTTAGCAGGAGATCGTCTCACTGTCAGTCTCTCAGCGGCGAGCGAGTCTCAGTATAGTTGCACTTGTATGATAATGATTCATAATTCATCAGATCGCTCTGGTCACGGGTCGCGTGTGTGTGAAGATAAAAGCGTCTGCAGAATGAATAAATGTAAATGTGAGTGTTATTGAAAACACTCAGCGCTACATATAGACGATGTGAAGCTGCCGTCGCTGAAGTCTGCCGTCTAATGCTCAGAACGCTTGAGTTCTGCTGTAACTCTGTTCCTGCACGGCTTTAAAAGCTTCCATTAGAGTCAGAGAACACCAGGAGTTAGAGGAGACGCACATGTAGACTCGAAACTCACTTTACAGAGGCCTTAGTTCAGGAGAGAGAGAGAGGAAATGTGTTTGAAGAACACCTGTAATCATCATGAAGAAGCTCCAGCTCTTCTCTATATCAGTGTCAGTGTTCCTGAACTCCTGAAACGCCTCCATTGTAGTCTTGAGTTTCTTCCGGGAACATGGCACAATATTCCTCATTATAATAATTAATGTGCAGAATAAAGGGGCGGGGCCTGGTTGAGTTAGTAGTATATTAAACTGGTGGTTATGGTAATTAGGGGTGGGACACACTCGAAGCGCTCGACCAATCAGAACACACTGCCCCAGCCGACCAATCAGAGCACAGTGTGCTTTTCAGGAGCAGGGGCTTCAGAGTGAAGCGTGGTGTTTGTTTACAGTAAGCAACAGTAGATGTAGTGTGTGTGTGTTGCATTAAGGTCCTCACACACTGAGTCTGTTTACACACTGACACTGACTTTCATCCGTCATAAACAAATTTGGATCAGGTTTGATTTTCTGCGTTTCTCACATCCGTAACGAGCAGTTCGACAGTTCAGAGCCTCCGAATGACCGATACGAGAAAACACACACGTCAGTGTGGAAGAACCGTTACTCTGAACATCAGGAGTGATCGACACGGGTCTGTCAGTCCGGTGTAAACTGGTCTAAACTGGTGTAAACTAGTTTAATCAGTCACATGATCACTGGAGGCCGTCTGATTACAGTCATTAATGAGTCTCAGAAGAAGTTCTTCACTTCAGCAGAGCACGGATGGACGGATGAGAGAATGATGGGAAGCTTCTTCACTTCAGCAGAAGCACGGATGGACGGATGAGAGAATGATGGGAAGCTTCTTCACTTCAGCAGAAGCACGGATGGACGGATGAGAGAATGATGGGAAGCTTCTTCACTTCAGCATCAATACATCAATAAACCACGCGCTGTTTTAGCACTCTCGGCTTTATGATAAAACATTCAGAACCTATTGTTGTCTGAGGCCGTTTTAATGGAGGTAGACAGACAGGTGACAGAAGTGTGTGTGTGTGTGTGTGTGTGTGTGTGTGTGACTCAGAGCCACGTCCACAGGTGATGACAGGTGATAAAACCATTAAAACCATTAAAACCATCGCGCATCATATCCTGTCAGCGGATCCCGCTAATCATCCCCGGCGGCTCTTAATGAAACACACGTGTGGTTAATGACCAGAAGAGTGTGTGTTGTGTTTCCCGCTGGCGAGTGTGTGTTCTCACACATTAGAGGATCGAGATCAGAGCGCTTCAAGAGCAGAGACGCCTGTGCTTTATCAAAACTATACTCAATAACTCAGAACATTTACACAAACACTACAAACATTCTACAACTAGAAATAAAACTGAAATAAAAATGTAAAATACTAAATATATTAAAACTGAAAAAAAAAGAGGAATGACCACAACTGGGTTATTATAGTCAACTAAAACCATCAAAACTAAACTAAATTAAAATATCAGAACTTAAACTGATCATTTTCATGTAGTTTAACTTGATAAACTCAAACAAAAACTATATTGCCCAAAAAATGTGTGAAAAAGGGTTAGAATTAAATATGATAAAACTTAAACTCTTATTTTAATTCAGTTAACTTGATGTACTAACAAAAAAAAATGAATAAAATACATAGATTTATTAAAAAACAATAACATTAAAATGACAAACATGCAACAATAAATCTAAATCTTTAAAATTATAAAACACAAAATAAATATATATAATGGTATATCGATGATTTTAAAAAAGCACTGGGCCAAAATCCATATTGCAATATGACTGTTTTTGCTAGAAATTCAACAAATTAATAGTTTGATTAATAATGATTAGCCCTAATTAGCAAATATCATAGACTTCACTGCAAAAACACATTATAATTAGTATTTTATTTTTGTCTTGTTTTCCAGTACAAATTTCTAAACGTTCTTAAATCAAGAATGTAAAATGACTCCCACTGGGATCGGGATTGTGTGTTCCGGGGGGATTTGTCTCTGGGATCGGGATCGTGTGATCCGGGGATTGAGAGGCCGGATGGAAATAGAAGCGTGTGTTGTACATGCTCATAAGCGTGGAGATATGAATGGTGATATGAATGGTGATATGAATATGAATGCGAGGCTGATCCGAGATTAAACCGCAGATGTTGGTTCTGATCATGAATGATGGGATTGAAACGCGTGTGTGTGTGTGTGTGTGTGTGTGTGTGTGTGTGTGTGTGTGTGTGTGTGTGTGTGTGTGTTTGTGTTTGTGTTTGTGTGTGTTTTGCTTCACGGCACAATAGAGTCGCTGGTGACGGATCAGTGTTTGTCAGATTCGGTGTGTTTCCGTCTCCCACGCCGGGCCTGCCGTCGCCCACACACACACACACACACACACACACACACACACACGTAAAGCGCTGCTCTGCTTTTGTGTTTTCTGCTCCGCTGCATCGAAGCCAAGTGTAATGGAAAAGCATCCGCTCTCCTCTATTTGTGGAGACAATCGCTCCTGCGTCTGTTCTCTGGCTCTTCCCTCGGGGTGTCATGATCTGCCTCTTCTCGTCCTCCGTTTTTCTGCTTCTGTTGTTTCAGACGCTCACCAGAGTCTCAGTTCGCCTTCTTATACTATACTTACATCTTATACTACGGCTAGAAGTATGTACTCTATTTGTGAAGTAAAAGTGCACACTTGTGAGTGTGTGTCAGAAGAGTAGACAAGCTTTGGGAAACACTCTCACATCATACAGTTACGTCTTTAACGGTTGCTCTCCGTCAACTAAACTGACCTGTCAATCATCTTATCAAATATATAATCCTCCACACTTTATTTCCTCAGTGTCGGAGAGAGATGTTGATCTCTCATGCGGAGACTCTCCTCAGATTAATGCATTATTAATGATGATGTTAATGGTCAAACGGATCTTTATAAAAGTCCACATTGTTATTGCAGATGGAATATAACACAGATAACATTAAATACATATTTTTCAATCAGGATGAACTTGGATTAGTTACTCAAACCTTTATCTAAACCTCTCACCGTCGGTCGCGCATATCCGCCATGTTTGTAGTTTTTAACACTTTTTACTGGTGTTTGTAGTTCCTTCTCCAAGGCGCAGTGGATTGTGGGTAATATTAGCTGTTATAGTGAGCACAGATACACACTTCCAAAATCCACCGGGAATAGACTTCCGGCACACTCTCTTCAACACACTATACTTTAGGACACACTTATTCTAATCTCACACACTGTTTAGGACGGAGAGTGTGAACATTGAGACGCAGGGACTGTTTCTCAGCACTGATGATGATGAAGATGAGGATGAGGATGAAGATGATTCGCTGAACAAAAGTGTGTGTGACTCAGAAAGCTGCTTTCATTATGGGATGTATGGGATGCTGAAGTCTTTATCCCTGTTTGATTTCCCCCGCTCCTCGTAAAGATCGTCTCGTGCCGCTTTTACTGCCCGATTGGCTTTTTATGACAGTTTCTGTCAGTTTATGATATTTTATTCCAAGTTCATTTTTATTAACTTCTGCAGAAATCACAACAGTGTTTTGTCTTTATTGGTAGAATATTTATGTAACGCTTAGATCATATTTCACTCCAAAACAGAAAGAAAATGAGGCCTGGATTTAGAACCAGTAGGTCTATCTAATATATATATATATATTATAACATTTCTCATGACTGTATATAAAGCAATTTTATAATCTATTTTATTTCAAGTCTTATTTAAATTGAAAATTTGTATGACTTTCTGCTTACAGCATTTGTCCAGTGAGTACTTCATTTTATATAATAATATTTATTTTTTTAATCACATTTTAGCTTATATTCTCATTACTGTCATGCAGAAAAATATTATTTTTAAAATAATCAGAGCCTTTTAATTTAGAATGTGACTTTGAGCTCACGCCATTTTCTAGTGTGTACTTAATTATTTTATATAAATAATGTTTTATTAAATATAAAATAAAATCTAAAATACTATTTATTTATTTATTTATTATTTAAATTGAAAATGTCACATTATATTATGCTAACACCAATTTTCCAATGAGTACTTTTTTAATATATAAATTGTGTATTTATTTTTTATTTTTTTTTATTTTTTTATTTATTGTCTTAAAAATCATTTTTACTTGATGACTTTATTTATTTATTTATTTATTTATTTTTATCTTAAAAATAATTTTGACTTGATGACTTTAAGCACACACTGGTTTTCCTCAGAGCACTTTCCCCCATAGTTCTGCTGTGTCCTGGTCATGTTTGTGTGGTTCTGTTGGTTTATTAGTTTCTCTGGATCTGCTGATCCTGCGAGTCCGTCCACAGGGCAGTTTCAGTGTCAGACTCTTTAAATCCAAATATACGGTCTTTGTGTCCCACTATAATCAAAGCCTCGGGCTCCAGAATCCCTGTTCTTATCCCGAACTCTCGCTGATCCTCAGGTCTCAGTCCGTGGACAGGTTTATGAGCGAGGGAATGAATCCAGATCTTGTAAAGCACAAGAGGCTGATCAATATGCCCAGGTTCACATATATCACAGGTAAAGCAGGACTGAAGCCTGGTTCCCCGAGCCGGACCGCTGAAGATCAATCCCAGTCTCAGGATCAGCTTCCCAGTGGCCTGGGATTGGTCAATGGTCACGTTACCTGAAGGATCACTGGTTAGGGTCTAATTGGCATCCGTTGCGTTTCAGTGCTGGATCTGCTCACTCAGAAGGTGTGTGTTGTTCTCACTCAGAGTGTGTGTGTTGTGCTCACTCAGAAGGTGTGTGTTGTGTTGTGTTGTTGTTTATTGGACTCGTGTGCCGATTTCCTCACCAAACATCCCTGACGCTCCTCATGATGACTCCGGGTTCATATCCGTCAGTCGGATTCCTGTTGCCATGGATTCGGTTTCCTTCACATTAATTAAAGGAAGAGTTTCCAAGGTCGCTAATCCTCGGAGTCCGAATGCGGTGGGTGAAACGAGTGAGGGATATGAGGAAGATTATAGCAGGATTTACAGGGAATGAAAGAAAGGGAAGAAAACCAACTCCGTATCTGGAAACAAAATGACTTACAGTCACAACACTTTAGTATTGGATGATCAAAGCTGAAAAGACAGATAGATAGAGATAGATAGAGATAGATAGATAGATAGAGATAGATAGATAGATAGATAGATAGATAGATAGATAGATAGATAGATAGATAGATATCCACTGCAGGGAAAAGACCCATCAAAACACAACGATCTTGCACTCCTCACACTCTGTCTCTCAATCGAACTGTTGGAGATATAGGTTAACTACCATATATATATATATATATGAGGGTTTGATGACTCTTATTGCACTGGATGGTTATATAGTGGCACTAGACATCAATGAGAGACCATATTTGCTCCTTTAATTCCAACTTCTCACATAATTGTGAATACAAAATCACGAAGGCTATTATTAAGGCTCGCTTGCTTTTGTAAGCTCACAGTGACCTCTACTGGACAGATTGCGGTGTAAGAGAAAATATGATCAGTGAAGACATTATCTTTATAATGATTAATGATCATTTTTAAATGGCTTTTAAAACACTTTTCAGACTTTTAAGACTTAAAGGGATACACACCGATAAGCCAAAACAGTGTGAACAGTCACAGGTGACGTTAATTTTATTGATCATCTTCTAACAAGGTCACATATTAAGGTCTGGGTAGATTAGATGGTAAGCAATAAAATAAAGATCTGAGCGAATTTGACAAGGCTCAAATTGTTATATGGCAAGGCAACTGGGTCAGAGAATCTCTGAAAAGGTAAGGCTTGTGTGTGTGTGTGTGTGTGTGTGTGTGTGTGTGTGTGTGCGCACTGTTCGCTCACACCTGTGATGTGTTCCAGTGATGAAGGCCTGTAGATTTCAGATCTGTAAAGTAATGGCTGGCCTTTAAGTCGTCAGTAAATCATCATAAAAGCCTGTTCTCCTCTTTAGCAGATGAATTATTGTTATGAATTATTGTCTGCTGACGCGCTCCGGCTCTGGCCTTTCTTCTCCTCACTCGTGATTTACCAGCTTTATCACTCGCTCTCCGTCTGGAATTAATATTTCATGCCATCTGATCTCACTGCTGTGTAGCTGTGTGGTTCCTCACACCAAAAGGGCAACGCTAGATACATCATTAAAGAAGTGAATATATATAATATATAGACATGCTGTAGGTGTGATGAGCATTTATTTTGAAGACACACATTAGTTCTCCAACCTGGTTTAATTTTAATAATAATTTTTTTAATCACATTTTACCTCAAATTGTCATTAAACCGTTTCCCCCAGAAAGCGTGTGTGTGTGTGTGTGGCGTGTGTGTGTGTGGCGCGTGTGTGTGTGGCGCGTGTGTGTGTGTGGCGTGTGTGTGTGGCGTGTGTGTGGCGTGTGTGGCGTGTGTGTGTGTGGCGTGTGTGTGTGTGGCGTGTGTGTGGAGTTTGACTTCATCTATGGAGGATCCGCTCGCGTTCACAGGATTTACAGCAGAACATCGTGTAGCCGATTAGCGAAGGAGTAAATGATTCCAGAACAGAGCGTATTGATTCTATTAACCTTTGTGAAATAATTCATCCGTGTCTGATTAACCTAAAACCCTCCTAATTCAATTATTAATCAGTCAGGAATAATGTTCAGCTAATTGCAGCAATCTCACATTTTAATTGCGAGTTCGTTTGACGAGGTCGAGCTGCAGTTCTGACTTCACTGATGCGTTACGAACAGAACACTCAGACATGAGCTTCTCATAAAGGTGTAAATGTAAAAGTACTATGATACTGACATGTTTATGGACATTTACCATGGTATGTTTTACTATGTATCTTGTACATGTACTGGGAATGCCTTCTGTCTGATTTGTTTGCTAATACACAAAATGGAAAACTAGATTTATGCTCAGTTTTTGGAAAATTACAGAGTTCCACATGAGTATGATGATAGATAGATAGATAGATAGATAGATAGATAGATAGATAGATAGATAGATAGATATATACAGTATTGGTCTGTGATTGGTCTGTGATTGGTAATATACAGTATTGGTCTGTGATTGGTCTGTGATTGGTAATATACAGTATTGGTCTGTGATTGGTCTGTGATTGGTAATATACAGTATTGGTCTGTGATTGGTCTGTGATTGGTAATATACAGTATTGGTCTGTGATTGGTCTGTGATTGGTAATATACAGTATTGGTCTGTGATTGGTCTGTGATTGGTAATATACAGTATTGGTCTGTGATTGGTCTGTGATTGGTAATATACAGTATTGGTCTGTGATTGGTCTGTGATTGGTAATATACAGTATTGGTCTGTGATTGGTCTGTGATTGGTAATATACAGTATTGGTCTGTGATTGGTCTGTGATTGGTAATATACAGTATTGGTCTGTGATTGGTCTGTGATTGGTAATATACAGTATTGGTCTGTGATTGGTCTGTGATTGGTAATATACAGTATTGGTCTGTGATTGGTCTGTGATTGGTAATATACAGTATTGGTCTGTGATTGGTCTGTGATTGGTAATATACAGTATTGGTCTGTGATTGGTCTGTGATTGGTAATATACAGTATTGGTCTGTGATTGGTCTGTGATTGGTAATATACAGTATTGGTCTGTGATTGGTCTGTGATTGGTAATATACAGTATTGGTCTGTGATTGGTCTGTGATTGGTAATATACAGTATTGGTCTGTGATTGGTCTGGTGTTTCTCCGTCAGAGGAAGAGAGTTCTGGATTTAGAGGAAGTTCGTCTCGGTTCTCGTCTGTAATAATAATCATTCGTCTCTGCGAGTCACAGACGGCCACGATCCTCTCTAAGACTCTGGGCTCGGCGTTCTTGATCCTCCTGGAGAACTGAAGAAAAAGCTTCACATCCGTCTTTTCGTATTCCATTATTCCTCCTACACATGAAGCGTGCCGAGACTGAACTCTCTGAACCCGTGCAGCAGCTGGTCCGCGTTCCCAAGCAGAACTCCAGCTCGTCCTGTGGGTCAAAGATCAGTGTATTAACATCCCATCATCCGAGGCAGGACTGCGATCCGGTATTATCTGATGTGGTTTCGAGCTCCGCTATCAGATATAAACGAGCCGGATCTGCTTCAGTCTGTTAGTGAAGAGTGTTCAGAGGAAGAGTCTCGGCACGGTCCACCGGATGATCCTGTGTAAACACTGTCCTGGTGAAGCCAACATGGATTCGCTGTTTTCCAGGAATCCAGCGCTCATATGATGAAGCCCTTTGGCTGTTGTGTGTTTGTGACGAGCCAGATTAACATGGAAGCTCAATCATCACAAATACTGTAAAAACTGTTATATTCTGAAATATTATTCAACTGTACAACAGTCAGGTCAAGTCACCTTTATTTATATAGCGCTTTTTATAATACAGATTGTTTCTAAGCAGCTTTAACAGGAAAATAATGTGGTTGCCAGAAATGTACCGTAAATGAATACGGTAGCAACATTTGAGGTTTTACAGACTTAACTTAAATTTACAGTAAAGAAACGTATTTCATTATCTGATAAAATGTTAATTTACTGAAATACTAAAATCTGTTTTGTACCGTTGTAATACACTGACATCCACCAATCACAGCAGAGATGAGTCACATGAGAATCAAAGCTCATCATTAACAGCTTTCCACAAGCTGAGAAAGATCATACTGAGATATAGAAGCTGAACACTGTCATTCACACACACTAATGCTAACACACATGAGGTTTTAAAAATGCTATAAACATTAATTTAACAACATTAAATGTAACATAAAACCCTAATGTACATAATTGATTAGAAAAAAATAAGAAAATCTATGAAGAAACAGTTATTTCAACAAAACTACATCAAATATGAAGTGTCACGCCGGGAATTATGAGTTTTTCACTGTAAATTATACAATGATTGGTTTAGTACAATGTATGGTTAGATCTATCACAGTTGTTCACTGTATATAGTACAGAAAATTACTGTTAACCAATTAACAGTATCATTAAAATCACAATACATTTTTACAGCGCAGTCTTCAGTGTCACATGATCCTTCAGAAATCATTCTATGCTGATTTGATGCTCAAGAAACATTTATGATTATTATCAGTGTTGGAAACAGTCATGTGTGTGTGAACTCTCTCATCAGTCAGCTGTGACCCACACACACTCTCTCACACACATGTTTGTCCTGTAGTGTGTATCAGGTGGTGGTGGAGGAGGAGCGTCCCCGTCGTTCCCAGAGAGCCGCTGAGATCCTGCGCTGTTATCCCATTCCCATCCACTTCCAGAACTCATCCGGTCTGAACTCCCAGTACTACTTCAGCGCGGAGTTCCCGTCGGCCCGGATCCAGGCGCCGATGCCCTTCACCGTCGGGGACAACCGGACCTACAGCGGATACTGGAACCTTCCGCTGCTCCCGCACAAGAGCTACAGCGTCTACTATCAGGCCGTCAGCTCAGCCAATGGGGTGAGAGCACACAAACACATGACATCACGAGTCTCACATGATATAATGAGCCGTCAATCCCATTACTAACGGATTATTTGGTTGCATGTAAACGTAGCCTAATTATAACCATAACCATGATCTTCAGTCAGACACTAACATCCGAAATACACATTTAACCCTCTGGTGCTCCTCAGTTTTTTTACCAAGACAATTAACGTTTATTTTAAAAAA
>FLSR01000600.1:4009-23793 GCA_900092035.1 Leuciscus waleckii
AAGTTGTATTGTAAGAGGTTTTGTGGGCAGTTTTTTGGACCCATAAGTAATACCTCCGTTTTATCTGAATTTAATAGCAGAAAATTACACGTCATCCAGTATTTTATATCTTTAACACACTCTGTCAATTTAGATAATTTATTGTTTTCATCTGGTCGTGATGAAATATATAATTGAGTGTCATCAGCATAACAGTGGAAATTAATTCCATGTTTTCTTATAATATTACCAAGTGGCAGCATATATATTGAGAATAGCAAAGGGCCTAACACAGATCCTTGCGGCACTCCATAGTTTGCTGACGTTATCTACGATGTTTCCCCATTTAAACAGACAAAATGGTAGCGGTCTGATAAGTACGATCTAAAGTACGATCTTAAGTGTCACATGATCCTTCAGAAATCATTATACTATGCTAATTTGGTGCTCAAAAACATTTCTTATTATTATCAATGTTGAAAAAGAAGTTATGCTGCTTAACATTTTTGTGTTAACCATGAAACATTTTTCTATGATTCTTTGATGAATAGAAAGTTCAAAAGACTACTTCTTTTTTTTATTTTATTTTTTTATAGAAAACTATTGAAACATTATACATGTCTTTACAGTCACTTTTAAGTTGAATACATTATTGTGAATAAAAAGTATTAATTCCCCAAAAAAGAAAGAAACTGCCATGGTTTTGATGTGCCCTGGAAGATGGGTTTGTTTAGGGCGCTTGCTCATCTGTAATACATCTCTAAAACGTCCCCTGACATTTAGAACATTTCAAATATGTATATGATTGAGAATGGACTGTAAAGTTAAATGTTTGTTCACAAAACATGTCTCCCAGATGACTTAAGAGTTGTACAGTGCAGTTGCCCAGAACACGTTTAATCAAACAATCTATAGCTTCACTTTTATGCAACATAATTTAACAGGCATTACTATTCATAATTACACAGTTCAGATGACATACACCGAAATGTAGGATTTTTAATTAAACTGAATGTATTTATACCTCACAGGAGTATAACTAATAATACAAAAATTCTAGCAGTAGCTCACTTTGACACATCCAATGTATCACTTAATGCTATGATGAGTTGCTATAAAAGATAAGTGACAGGCTGGTAAAACAAAATGCATAAAATCCAGTTTAATTTGGAGTGAGTATTCACTGCTCTGACCATTTCATATTTACACAGTTTAGCATGGTTTATTGCTTTAGCCCATACCTCATTACTGCTTGTGTTATGTGTTCAGACTAGACTAATTGAGATGGATGAGGTTTACAGCACTGAGAAGAAACATCTGCCCAGAGAATTATTCTGAATTAAGCAGATAAACCGATAAACATGCAACTTAGTGACTGAGCCAGGGGTACTATCCAGCTGTTTCTGACTATGCCTCTAAGCAAAAGGCCTTCAGGGGCTGGAGTCTTATGCTGCGATGTACAGCATGTTGCCAGATTCATTCAGCTCTTATTCAGGTTTCAGACATAGTGACATGACAACTCATCTCCCATATACTCCTAAATAATCACATGTGAGGGCGAGCCCTCTGTGTATGTTTCTATTGCCCTGGGTGACAACAATCACAAGAACCTCAAGCGGGACGGCATAATCATTAACATCTGGACCTCATTTTTGATCATCAAAGGTGGATACAAAAGAGATGTTCGTGTTCCAGTAGAGTATCCCTCAAACCTCACATGCATCTTCTCTCATTTTTGAAATCGGGTGGATTGATGTAACCTGTGCCTTGGACAACTAACCTATAGAGGCAGAAATGCCTGTAACAAGGGTGTCATAGGGTGGTTGAGGATCAGTGTGACTAGTATCACTAGATCCCTATGTTGTATTCAGCACTGGAGATGTACCACAGGCATTGATTGTATTCTCTTGTTCTGAGCTGCTGTTCAGCCTCGGGGTCTCCTCAGTATTGAAAAGAAGGCGCAGGAACAACAACCAGCCCACACTTCTCAAAGATTGAGCATAAAATAAAAAAAGATTGCTTCATTGCAATATGTTTTTTTGTAACCTACCAGGTCCACCAAAAACACACAGTCCAGCCTTCCAATGGGAGAAATGGAAGCTTTAGCATAAGTTCTGCTGGGAAGACTCAATTATTACGTCACTTATTGCTTCACTTCTATCCAATCATATTATTATGCTTATTGTATAAAAGCACGGTACTTACACACGTTTGAGTTCACAGATACTGAAGCGACGATTACCCCCATCCTCCCCACCACCACCAGGATGGTCCCATCCATACCTCCCAGGAGGGGGGTCGGCTGCGCCCCTGCCTTCATCTTTAGGCAGGAATTGCAGATCCGATACTCTCGGACTATGCACTACGGACGGGGCCTACGCCAAATGACTTTGTAGATTATCAGCTTGCTGAGCTGTCAATAAATATATGGTTTATTGAAATAACTCTCCCGAGTCTTTCTGGTAGAAATGAAAGCTTTAGCATAAGTTCTGCTGGGAAGACTCAATTATTACGTCACTTATTGCTTCACTTCTATCCAATCATATTATTATGCTTATTGTATAAAAGCACGGTACTTACACATGTTTGAGTTCACAGATACTGAAGCGACGATTACCCCCATCCATATATATAGAGTCTGGGCATAAGTCTGATGAACATAACAGGTGGTATTCATAGTATTCATAGCTAAAGCTTGTTGTTATTGACAAATGAAAAGCAGAGAATATAACTCCTTTAGCCATAAATATTTTATAGCTCAACCTTGAGTTTTTATTTATTTATTTGTATTAAGGTTACTAACCTCTAAACATTGATTAACCCACATAGAGTCCAACAAATATGGTAAAAGGAAGCTCACATGCTTGCTTCATGTGCGAGAACCAATTCATTTTTTTCTTGCATTTCACATAAGGATTTCACTAAATTCATATGGATTTCATTTACAATGTCTTTATGAACTTCGTTGGTGTTTTGATGAATGGACTTTCAGAGAAGGGGCATACATCTCTTAGAGAGATAAATCTCTCATCCTCATTTATGTTTCAAAGATGAATGAGAGTCTTATGTTTTTTTGTTTTGTTTTGTGTGACATATTAGCTGTTGCTATATTATGGATCTTAGCATGGTTAAAATGCTGTATTGACCAATCAGAAACCAGTATGTGTCTATCTATTTTATATCTAGTCATTTGAAATTGTATCAATTGATGCTATTATACTTGCATATCTTATTTTACCTCCACTCTTCTGACTTTTACATCTGACCTTACATAACTAAGACAAAAAAAACAAACACATCTGACCTTACCATCAACTAAGACAAAAAAAACAAACAAAAAAAAAACAATTCTCTTTGGACCCACGAGAGGAGTTTCTTTATCATCTGTTCTACTTGTCTGGGCTTTAATCCAAATTTTCCATTAGAAATATGGCCTAGGTGCCTTCTGTAGTAGCATAGCTCCAGCCTGCTGTTTGCTTGACTTCATCATTCATATTTATTTTTATTAGAGGATTTATACTTACATTTTCTTCTCTTTGTTTGCCATGAACATTTTTGGGGAATATACATTACCTTCGGTAAGAACTGCTTTTTCAGGGTTTGTATGGTCTGTAGCTCAGAATAGCACTGATAAGGTCACAGATTGGAGACAGGAGCAGGAGCACAAATATTTACACATTAGAAGGAATCAGAATTGCAGAAGGGGGAGGGTGAAGAAGGAAAGGGCAGGACGGAGCCCACATGGGATCATATATTAGTCAAAACTACTCGCTGCTTGTTTGTTGCCAGAGAACTAGAATGAGAGAACGAATAAAGATGTTGTGAGAAGGGGAGAAAATAACATTGGGACTTGTGATTAAATGAAGAAAATCTATTACACTGCAATTAGCGTTCATTGTTTGATGACTTGAAACCAAATACAACACTGAAGAGGAGAGAAATAAAGCAAAAGAGTTTGAGGGAAGATGTGTGCTGGGCAAAGAGATACACAGAGGCTGTCGTGTCAGGCCGTGGTGGAGGCATGTATTTTTAAATAAACATGAAGATGAAATATTAAAAAGAGAAAAAGTGTGCAAAGGGAATATTGTGACAAATGAAAGGGGGCATGATGTTCTCACAGTGATTTTGCCACCAGTGAAGGTCTGTGAGTGCTGACAAGGGTTTGGTCCTGGTGAGGTGGTGGCTTCCCTGTGGCCGCGGTGAGAGTCATGGAGCCCACTGGCCACAACATGTGCTTCTCAGTCCATAGTGTGGGTTTATTGGCTAATCTTTGTGGTGGAGCAGATGTGGTGCGATTTACACTATTGATCAAATGCCTGGGGTAAGAATACAATTTTTTATTTTTTATTTTTTTTTAAGAAGTCTCATATGCTCACTATTTATTTGATCAAAAGTATTTAATCTATTTTTGGTAAATGCAATTTATTCCAGTGATGACAATGTTTTTTTTTTTGTTGCATTACCATTAACCCAGTGTCACATGATCCTTCAGAAATCATACGAATATGCAGGTTTTTGTGCTCAAGAAACATTTATTATTATCATTATTATTATTATTATTATTATTATTATTATTATTATTATCAATGTTGCAAACAGTTACTATTAACAGTGTTTTAGTTTTATTTTATTTGTAAAATATGATTTCAGGACTTGGATAAATAAAAAGATCTGCATTTGTTTAAAATAAAAATATTTTGTAATATTATAAATGTCTTTACGTCTGTCACTTTAAATCCATTTAATGCATCCTTGCAGAATAAAAAAAAAAAAAAAAATGTATCCATTTATTTCTTTAAAAAAGACCCAAGTGTATCCATTTATTTCTATAAAAAAGACCCAAGACTTTTGAATGGGAGCGTACGGTAGAAAAAAAAGAACGAATTCTGCCATCATTTAATCCCCAGAAATTACAATAGGTGATCAATATTTTGATTTGATTCAAGAATTAATAACCATGTCAATTTCACTGTTCATCATAAAAAGTGATTGTATCGCTTGAGAAAATTTGGATTAAACCACTGCAGTACTATGAATTCTTTTTTAGACTGCCTTTATGTCCTTTTTTGGAGTTTGAATTGGACTCCACTTTTGTTGTATAGACAAAGCTGAAAGATTCCTCAAACATTGTGTTCCACAGAAAATCATATGAACAACATAAGGGTGAGTAAATAATTGAATTTATGTTTCCATGAACAATCCTTTTAAGTGTATTAGAGCTGTCACAAAATAAAAAATTTCACTACACGATTACCGTGGCCAAAAGAATTCACAATAACAATATTATCACGGTCACGTTGCGTTTCAGGCAGGAAGACGAAGACAGACAGATCCAGTTCAGTACACTCAAAGTTTAATGTTTAATACCTCAGGCAGACAAACAGGCGATTCAAAACAACTTAATGGTGATCGGACAGAGAATGAATGTGAGGGAACAACTTGTGCAAACACAAATGAGGATGAGTAATGGAAAACAGCTGACATATGAATGAGGAGGAGCGGGAAAACTGAACAAAGGAACACAATGATCAACATGAAAACAAACTAAAAGTCCATAACGAAAGCTGGGCTGAACATAATGTGACATATCGCTTTGGAAGAGGACGGTGAAGGGATGAACATCAGAAGCAGTTTTGGAGGAGGAATAAGAGGTGGTGCAGGGATGAAAACAGAATGTGGCAAAGGGCGAAGATGGGTGGATGATGATCCCCTGGTGGTGACGGTGGAGATGGTCCGCAAGCACAGACCTAGAGCTCCCCAGTGCCGACAGACCATGGCGGAGTCGAGAGAGGGAGGAGTCAAGATGGTGACGAGGCTGACGACAACTGGGGGATGACCGACGGAGACAGAGCCGGTGGATCCGCAGGCGCAGACCGAGGATTGAGGGAGCTGAGAGGCGATGTCGCGGCGACAAGCATCATAGGTGGAGCCAGAGAACCCGAGGGCTGGGACGATGACGGTGTGCGTGAGGACAGAGGTGATGTCGAGGGGAAGGAGGAACCTGCTGCAGCCGAAGGGGTGGAGGGACGGAGCACAGGGCCGAAAGTCTGTGGCGGAAGTGGTGAGGTGATCGACCAAGAGGGGAGCCGGTGGGATGCGGGAATCCGGACAGTCCCGGAATCTAAACTGTTGTCCCGAATCCCGAATCTGGCCCTAATTGACCTGCAACTTATACTGAAGCAAAATCTTCAGTAGTTATTGTCTGATAAACATTAAAAACTGTCTGCGGAGGTTGAGGCCGGCGACACACTGGCTGCGTGGCGTGTCCGTTTTTATTTCGGCTCCCCTGTTAAAGCCCATCTTTCAAGTTGAAGATCGCTGTGAATGAACGTGTAGATAAATAGTGTAGGAACTCGATTTGCGTGAAGAAATTAATCATAAATGTGCATTAAAAAAGTTTTTTAAAAGAAATTGTGAGTAAAATTACTTCCGCTGTCAAAAACGCTCTGATCGGAAGTGACGCAACGGCCGGTAAATCTCATCTTCGTAATGGAGTCAGACAGTGAAGAGGTTGCAGTAGGGGCTAATGTCAACTCTTACGATGGGCCATTGCCATATAATTATGAGCCGCCTAGGCAAGAGAGGGGTCAGGCAGAGTTAAGGGGAAGGGTAAATGGACAGAGGAGAGAGATAGAGTTGTGGTGTGAGGAGAATCGGTGGAGAATTGGGCAGGTGTCTTGGTGAGTGACCACAGGCTATAGCTAATTGTGGCTAACGTTGTCTCTGTTTATCACATTGCAGTATCTTTAATAAATCATATTTAGCAATATTGCTGTCGACTTTGTTGTTTTTCAAGCATCCATGTAGATTGTCACCGTATGCAACGTGTCTTAAAATGTTGAATTTAGATCCCAGATTCTAAATGAATGCTGTAGGCTATAACGTTAGCTTACATGCAAAATACAATTTCACCACTAGATGGGAGAAATTCCTACACATAGTCCCTTTAAGTGTAACCTAAACACGATAATCCATACGTTTTTATCCAAATGAGCACACTTTTAGACTAAAAGCCCAGAGGGATGAAAATAGGCTAATAAAACACAGAAAGGCATCAGCAGTAAACAGGTTGATGTAACATTTCCCATTTCAGGACAAGCAAAGTAATTGCAACTTACTCTCTGTACAGTGGCCAAATCTGAAGAAAATGGATGGGGAGGTGGGTGAAGAGGTGGTGGTATTACCCCCTTTTGCGCTCACTGTTGATTGAGAGTACTGCAGACTGGGATGATTAACGAGTCACTTTCGCGGAATCCCCAAAAAAACTTCCACAACAATGTACTTTCTTGGAGTGCGGCTGTGCAGGTAGAGTGTCTCGTCTGTCATTTCCGTCGAAATGCTTTCACGCGGTAGTAGCAGCTGCGTGCATTGTCTTGTGCTTTGATACGTTAAGGTGCAATACAGCCACCTAATCTACTGTACATTGGGATGTCAACCAGATACTGGCGCTGTGTTATTTACATGTTATATTATCATTGTGCACTACTCATTTTAAATATATCGGCAAAAGTGCATATTGCGACACCCCTTATTAACCTGATAACGATATTTCTTTTCTTTTTTTATATCACGGTTATCGTCAATACCAGTATTTTGTGACTAAAGTGTATCAAATATTAATAAAAGAAGACGGTGAATGGAAAAGTTTTGTGTGACACAGCTGATACAGGATAAAATATGCAGTAATAAAATGTAAATTTATGAATATAGGAAACGGAAAACACACACACACACACACACACACAAACAAATGCACACAAATTAACCTCTCCCTTTACCTCCACTAAAGCACATGACTGTCCGTTAGCAGCTGAACCCCAGGAGATTTAGCGGAGTGCTGAGACTGCAGCTAACAATGATTACCAGAATACAGCCAGGCCTACTAATCAATCTGAGCACAGGGCACTTTCCTCCTCAGGATTTCAGCAGTAATCATAGCACATTATGAAGACAAGCAGGTGAAACTTAGTGAAGATTTGTCTGTTTGTGGCAGAGGATCATTGGGAAACAGAGGAATTGAGCAGGCTGAACATTTTGTTTAAAGAAGCTAGACAGAGAGATGAACAGGAGTAAAAAAAAACAAACAAAAAAAACACTGAATGGTGGGTTAAAGTCAACATGTGTCTTTCTATCTTCTAGACATAAATGTAATAAGTGTGTGCATCAGAGAGAGAATTGAATGTAAACAGTTTAAGATTGCTGGAGTGTGTGTGCCTAGGCCTATACGTCTCCTTTTCTGTAGGTTGTCAGAACAAAGTGGGAAATGTTAAGCAGCATGGTGCAGGTGATAACATCAAAACACAAAGAGAGTAACTCAGACAAACACCTATTGATCAGTCCTGCTTCCCATCCTGATGGCTACTTGCTATGTAAGTGCCTCATACTCTTCATCACCATGGTCTTTTGGCACACAGGTCTCTATGGAAACTCCTAGTCTTATCATCATCTCAGCCATCTCCATTAATGATCAGAACTGAGAGAGCAGCTGCACCCACATCTCTCATCTCTCATCTGCCTGAGAGAGCTGTACTGTTTCCCATTACTTTTATGTTCCCATATTATACATTGTAACATTTTGTAACCACATAGTATAGTTCAAAAGGAGAACAACCTAACTGAAGTGAAGATCTACAGCTATTTGGTGAGTCTTAATAGCTTTATTAATATGTTTTCATAAATAAATAATGTACTATAATGTAAAATTCATTCCAATTATTCATGTATTGTATTGCTAGAAATTTTTTCACTAGTTTTATATTCTTTTTGTAGATTCATGAATATTCTTGTTGCCCTTAGCAGCATTTAAGCAGCTCTGCGTGGCACAGCCATTTCTATAGGCCACTAGAAACTGAATGGTTCCATACTAAATTAAGAATATATGTTAGAGCCACCCCAGGGTCTTGGGCTAAATAATTCCTCCCATCGTGGCTTATTAATATTGATTAGGTCATGTGAGTGAGTGTTCTATGCAGGTTAAGCAACACAACTAATTAAGATTTGTCAGCTAAACCTCTTCAAAGGGTTAGTTCACCCAAAAATTAATTACTCACCCTCATGTCGTTACAAGTCCGTAAGACCTTTGTTCATCTTCGGAACACAAAATTAAGATATTTTTGATGAAATCTTAGAGGTTTCTGAACCAGCCATTGGCAGCAACATCATTGCAACTTTCAGAAAGGTAGTAAAGACCAAGTTAAAATAGTCCATGTAACTACAATGTGTCACATCTATAAGAAGGCAGACACGGTAGAGTGTAACAAACAAACAAATTTTATTAAGTGCAGAGTGAGCGGTGCAGGATGAGATGAACGATGAAATAAATGCTGATAAGGTGAACACTTAGCTGAACTAGAATAATGTCTTTGCAGGTGAAGACGATGACAATGAAACACAGGGCGAGTCGACGATGGGAGACAACTCGGGTAAATAGCTCCACAGGTAATGCAGGTAAGAAGTCTGAATCGTGTAGAGACAAGCCCAGACACTGAGGTGCAGGAAACAGTGACTACGTTTACATGCTGACAAATATCGGGTTATGGTCGGGTTAAGATCACTATTTGGGTTTCTGAAACATTCGGAATAACCCGTTTACATGCGTGAGTACAGAGAGTTACTCCTGTATACATGGAATTTGTAATCAATTGGCAATATCCCGATGTAAACGGCGACGCACGGTTAGCGTCTGGACGTACGGACAACGTTAAATGCAATGTCGTCATTTCCGATTCTTCGCTGTGCTGCGTCTCGCCATGTTTACCTCTACTTCTTGTTTACTTCCGGTATACTGCACGCGGGTTTTTGTATGCGCCGTCTCTACTCAAAAGACCAAGATTCCTTGCGAATAGAACATGCGCAGAACACAAATCAATGTTCCTTTCGATGGGGATATGCCGATACGCGTTTACATGAACAAATATTCGGGTTAGAAAAGGGGTACCCCAGGGATAATATCCGGGGTTTTAAAAACCGGGATATGAGCATATCCGGGTTTTTGCCGGTGTTTACATGGCCGTGCCCGACCGGGTTATTGCTAATATCCCAGTTTTGAACGGGTTATTGGCTGCATGTAAACGTAGTCACTGACTGATAAAGGGAGTGCAATCATGACGTGCAGGTGCAGGTGATCAGAACTCAGGTGACTGTGATCTGGTGGGCGGAGTGCAGTAATAATAATAATAATAATAATAATACATTTTATTTATAGGCACCTTTCTGAGCACTCAAGGTCACCTCACAAAACATAAAACAGTACAGCAATAAAGCAATACAATTTAACAACTATGATTACAGTGCATAAAATCAAGGTACATAACAACTAGAACAAAGAAAGCAAGATCACGTGGGATATGCCAGTTTAAAAAGATGTGTTTTCAGGCGAGATTTAAAAATAGAAAGTGAGTCAATGTTGCGGATGTCTGGTGGAAGGGAGTTCCAGAGACAAGGGGCAGAGCGACTGAAGGCTCTGAACCCAATGGTGGTCAAACGAGCCGGTGGTACAGTGAGATGAATAGAAGAAGAAGACCTAAGTGTACGGATGGGTGTGTTAATATGAAGAAGGTCTGTGAGGTACAGAGAGCGAGGTTTGAATAGCCTTAAAGGTCAAAAGCAAAATCTTGAAATCAATGCGGTATTTAACTGGGAGCCAATGAAGCTGCTGAAGGACAGGAGTAATATGATTAATAGAAGGTGTTCTAGTGATGATTCGTGCAGCAGAGTTCTGAACCAGTTGAAGTTTATGTATGGATTTGAGAGGAAGACCAATGAAAAGAGAATTACAATAATCAATACCGGATGTAACCAGTGTGTCAATGAGAATGGCTGTTATGTGAATGGCGATTAATGTTACGTAAATGTAAGTATGCAGACCTAGTGACATTATTAATGTGAGCTTGAAATGAAAGTGTACTATCTAGGATCACACCCAGACTCTTGACCTGAGGGGAGGGGGAAACTGTGGAGTTGTCGATGGTAAGAGAAAAACTGTCAGATTTAGTCAATGTGGATTTGCTGCCAATGAGGAGAACCTCAGTTTTGTCACTGTTATGTTTGAGGAAGTTGCAAGAGAACCAGGATTTGATTTCCGTTAGGCAGTCAGAAAGGGAAGTGGGTGGGAGAGATGCGGTAGGTTTGGTAGACAAGCTGGGTGTCATCCGCATAGCAGTGGAAATGAATGTTAAATTTACGAAAGATATGGCCAAGTGGAAGCAAATAGATGATGAACAGAAGGGGCCCCAGGACAGAGCCCTGGGAAACACCGATAGTGACAGGGGATAGCTCTGATTTGAAATGTTTGAACTGAATAAACTGAGTGTGACAAGAGAGATATGATTTAAAACACTCCAAGGGTGTATCAGTAAAACCAATAGAGACTAATCTGTCAAGTAGGATGTTATGAGAAATGGTGTCGAAGGCAGCACTCAGATCAAGGAGGATAATAATAGTTAGTTGTCCGGAATCAGCTGCCATAATAAGATCATTAGAGATTTTTATCAGAGCTGTTTCTGTGCTATGGCAGGGACGGAAACCAGATTTAAATTGTTCATAAAGGTTATTCTCAGACATGTGTGCATGAACCGGAGATGCAATTGTTTTTTTAGAATTTTAGAAGAAAGGGTAAGTTAGAAATAGGACGAAAATTGTTGAAATTGTTGGGGTCTGCACCAGGTTTCTTAAGTAAAGGAATTATTGCAGCTGATTTTAAAGATGAGGGAACAATACCAGAGGTTAGAGAGGAGTGTATAATGTTAGTTATTCAGGAAGCGAGAGAGGGTAAGCAGGCTTTTACTAAGATGGTAGGAAGAGGGTCAGGCTGACAAGTAGTTGGTTTCAAATTTCTAATAATGTCCAATATTTCAGCAGCAGAAGGAAGCGAAAAACTTGAAAATTAACGAGATAGAGGTGTCAGGAGAACTGGAAAAGATAGACTATGAGAGGTATTGGTGGTCAGTTGCAGGTGAATCTTGTCTACTTTGGAATTTAAAAAATTACATTAACCCTCTGAGGTCGAGAAACGCGCCGACGCGTTTTGCTGGATTTTTTTCACATAGCAGCAACATAAACTTAAATTACTCCGTCATTTATGGTTATTTAATTTATTGTTATTATTATTTTATGCAGCACTGCGTAGCCTATGCCTACAAGGCACAACAAACCTGGTGTTCATTATATATTGTTGGAAACGTGTGTGTGTGTGTGTATTCTGTGAATTTTAAAAAGCAATTTTAACCAGAAAAATCTAAAATGTATTCCCAAAATCGTGCAGGCCTAGTTTCTCTTGATATCAGTATGTTCACAGTTTTTTTCTTTTTTTTTTTCTTTCAGGGACCAGATGCAACTGAGTCCTGCTGACTTCAACATTTACATGAGTCTCTGTATATGAACATGGTAAAGTGAAAATCAAACACCTTGGAAATGAAAGGTATGTTTTTAGGAATGGCACAGAGGTCTCTGTCTTTGGATCATTGTTTTTAATGTGCTCTTTTGTCATTTGTATTTTTGGATTGTGTTGTGTTGTAAATAAATCCAAACAATCTAAAAGCCATTCTTTTTTAAATCTCCTCATTCTTTGTGCAAGGTTGCTCTGAATGACAGGGCCTGATAGCTCCTAATAGGGCGGTTAGGGGAGTGTCTTTGTCTTTCTCAGGTGTTGAAGGCTTACATATTCATGAGATGATCACGCCTCTTCGCATATGGCTTTCTCACACAAAATACGTCTTAGAAATTTTAAATCAATATATTGTCTTATCTGAATGAGCAGTCAGGGAGTTTTTCACATAGTTTTGGAGCAAATATTCTAGGCTACGTGATACAATTTTCAAAAGTCTTGTGAAGAAATAATCAGTATGGGTTTCGTGGCCTTATTTCAGTGAGAATTTTTTTTTTGTATTTTCACAAACCACGCATAAATTTCATTATCTCAAAACTACAAACTTTTAGATACATGCTGCTGATATATTATTGTAGCAGAGTTTGTGCTGAATACAGTGTAATTAGACTTTAGCCATGAAAATGTCACTAGTAACAGAAAAAAACACAAATGTCAGAGCATGTCAGACCACCTCCAGGGCCCAGAAAACAGCTCAGACCTCAGAGGGTTAAAGAGTTACAATAAGCAGATGAGTATAGATGCGACCTAATAGAGTCCAGTGCTCATAGTATGTTATTGACCGTGGAGAAAAGGTTTCTGGTGTTACCTTCGCCTGAACTGATTATATCTGCATAATAGTTGGATTTAGCTGTAGAAAGAGACTCCTTGTAGTGGAAAATATGTTTTTTGTACATTTCTTGGTGCACAACGAGACCAGTTTTTTTGTAAAAAGCGTTCCAGGCGACGACCCTTTACCTTGAGCTTGCGTAGTTGTAAACCATGGGCCAGAATGGGTGAAGGAAACAGTCCTGGTTTTTAAAGGAGCCAGAGAATTTAAAATGTTTTGTAGGCCATCATTGTAATGAGAAACCAGTTCATCAGGGTTGGAGAAACAGTTTATACTGGGGAGGTAGTCAATTTCAGTAAAGAGAGTGTTTAAATTAATGTCCTTAATGTTTCTGAATGAAATGACAGGTGGTAGTTTTATTTTGGACAGTGTTAAGTTGACTTTAAAGTAAATTAACGTGATCAGAAAAGGGGAGGTCGGCCGCAGTGCAACCATGAGGAATGACACCAGAGCAGCAAACCAAGTCCAAAACATGACCTTTGGAGTGAGTGGGAAAGTTAATATGTTGCACCAATCCAAAACTATCCAGGCAAGATGTAAATTCCTTGTGTATGCATAGTCTCCTTGCCGGTTAGAGAGCGGGTGTTGAACAGTCCGAAGCTGACATTGTTGTAGTCCTGCTGAATGTTGGCTTTAGCCGACCTGGCTAGGCTGGCTATAACACTGTGGTCAACATTCCGTGTGGAGTTCTTGGAAGGATGACGACAAGAAGACCAGATGGATTGTATTGTTTTGGAGTCGTCAGTGTGATAACTCCGTCGGGATCCACGGTGGATATACTTCCGACGGGTATGACGAGCATAATCCAGACATCGATACTGCGCCATCAGTGGATCAGACAAGTGGAAGTTTAGCTCCAAAAGTTCAGCCGCGGTGTACTGGAGTATCGCTATAGTTGGAGTCAGGATGAAAAACAGGGCAGTCCAGGAGAGCACAAACCATACAAGCATCCTGTTGATCCACATTGTTGCCGGCGCCGGTAGTAAGCCAGACAGGCAAAGTAAACAGCCAAGTGGGGAGCGGGACCCCCCGGTAGTAACGTTACAGGTAAATTCAGCTAGTCCACACAACTACACCAAATAGTCCAATATGGCACACCCGTATGGCAATGTGGCCAGATCAGACTAAAACTTTTCAACAGTCAGTTAAAACAGCATGAGATCAAGCCAGAGTGCATCAGCTAAAATAATCAGTTAAAAGGCCGGAGAGTAGTGGCAGCTAACCGCGCCAGTGTTCACTCTCCGAAAATGTTACATTTATTTGCAGTGATCAGGTGCAGTGGGCGGAAGTGATGTCTCTGTTGACTCCGTGACACAATAGTTCAATCTTAATATTATGAAGCGACGAGAATACTTTTGTGCTAAAAAAAACAAACAAAAATAACGACTTAATTCAACAATCTCTTCTCTTTCACGTCATTCTCCAATGCTGTTGACTTAGTGTAAACAGTGCAGTGCTTCCGGGTTCTACGTCAGAACGTAGGCTCACTATTGGCTGATGCTGGTCATGTGAGCACTACGACACATGAGTGTGATGCTGACTCGGGAGCTAGCCAACAATGAGTCGCGTTCTGATGTAGAACCGGAAGCGCTGCACTGTTTACACTGCGTCAACAGCGTAGGAGAATGATGTGCAAGAGAAGAGATTGTTGAATTAAGTTGTTATTTTAGTTTGTTTTTTTTACACACAAAAAGTATTCTCATCGCTTCATAACATTAAGGTTGAACCACTGTAGTCACATGGACTATTTTAACGATTTCTTTACTACCTTTCTGGGCTTTGAAGGTGACAATGACATTGCTACCTATGGGTGGTTCAGAAACCACTTGGATTTCATCAAAAATATATGAATTTGTGTTCCGAAGAGGAAAGAAGGTTTTACAAGTTTGGAACAACATTTCCAAATAATTTTCATTTTTGGGTGAAATAACACTTGATTAGCTCCCCAGTGCCCTGCAACCATCATTTTCAGCATGTAAGTCATTTGTACCAACAACAGCAAAACAGACGTGTGGATGAAAAACATGCCAAAGCTTGTAAATTCATGAGTACTTGATCTTTAATGGCCATTAGTACAAATGTCAGATAAGCAGAAAGTCTCTCATATTGGCTACAACAGATGAGGAAACACAAAAATAGCCCATGCCAATTGGCCAAATTTATTGTGCAACTGCAACTGCTGAAATATTTAAGCAGAGATCTACAGTTAATTAAATGTCACTCACTACTATATAAATGTCTTCTTGCTGCTCTCACTGAAAGCAAAATCCTCAAAATAAATCTTTAAAATCATGAGGGGTCATGCTTCAAACAGTTCAACAAAAGTCTATTTTCATTAACTGAAGTCTTTTAGGGGTAATAGGTTTGGGACACGTGTAGAAACAATCATTACTTTTGCAATTCTGTTTGGTGGTGCAGAATTTGGCTGCTTCCGAAACCGCCTACTTCCCTACCATATAGTTAGCGAAAAACAGTTTGTGACAAAAGATATGTCAGAATTCACAGCACTCATAAAGGAGTAGGCAAAAAAGTACCCATATAACATACTGCTTATGGCGAGATTCTGAAGTGTACATACGATAGACAATTAATACAATTTCCCAGAAGCCACAGGAGAGGATTTGTAAATGGCAGTTAAGAAACACAACTGACGTTGGTAGGTTACATAATAATGACAACATGGTGAATATAGTACATCTGAATTTAATTAATACTACACACATTCATACTTATATCCACCTTATTTTTCAGGTAAGCGCGGGCTTACACATTTGTAATAGTAATTTATCTGGCTTCCGGTGTCATCGCTTCCAGTTATTTTTAGCTGTACAAAACAGCTCATTATGCTGTTTATCGGAAACTGGAATTTCTTACCATATTATTTTAATGAAGTGTCTTAATTATAAACAAGCTGGTTTGTTGCGCAAACAATTTTACTGTTTACTGCTCTTTGATATATTCTTCTCGTTATTTCCCTATAGTGGCTAATAAATCTGAAGTTTCGCACATTTACAGAAAACACCTTATTACTGTTTTGAAATATAAGGTAGATAGAATGTACTTTTTTAGAGTTCGCAAAGTACTTATTCTAAATTAGTTCCTATTCAATAAAGTATGCAGTTTCGGACACAGCTTTAACTTCGTATTTGACCTCATGTTTCGGTGTCCCCTAGTGGTTGTCCTGGGCTGTGGCCTATGTTGTCCTTTAATTGCTCATTAATTCTAATGTGACTGGGTTGCAAAGAGTTTTATCCATTCTCCCAAAAACCTCCAAACCTTAGAATGGCCCAAACTTCTTGAAGTAGTGTTAGAATTACTGTAAATGTATTTGCATCTCAGTCTTCCTGAATCCGAATAAAGTCTTTTTGAGCTTTTAAGTTTCAGAAGTTACATCATACTACTGTCAGCTCAATACGAAGGCTACTAGATGTGAGGGATTTCTAACGCAATAGCATGAAATATAACCAACAGGCTTAATCAAATCCTAAACATACAGAGTAAACAGATTCTTGCCTTGTCCCTTATGTGTTTCTGTGTTTTTAACATCACTGGACATTGGTCTCAGCTTTCTTTCTCAGTTTAATGTATTTCAAAAACTGTATTTTAATAGTTAGCTTGTGCAAAGACACTAATTTAGATTGTAACAGTAGCTATGTTTCCATCCAAATTGCACTTTTAATTTGTAAAAATCACAAAATCGCCAAAAACTATTTGCAAATAAAGCAGCGTGTTCATGCCATGAGTTCAAGACAACAAATAAATTAGATTAAAATGGAAATGGAAGTTGTAGCTACTGGAGAAGCCACTGTGGCACTTTTATTACATGTAATAAGCTATTTGTGGTTAAGAACACGCAGACAAAATGCACTGAAAACGTCACGTTTGCTATAGCGATTAACATTAGATGCTTTGAGACTGGGGATGACAAATTCAGTTCTGAGAGGTAATAGTAGACAATGATAGGCTTTGGCTCTAGAAAGTCAGAATGAACAGATCATCATTTGACATCCTACGCCATGATATTGGTCACATTACTTGTTAAGGCCCATGGATAAATTTAGGAATTTAATTAGTAGCCTAAATGTGTTTATATAATATTCTTCTTACTAAAGATAAAAATCTATTTATTCACTATAAGCAGGTGTAGAAATGATGTGCATTTTAGAACTTTTTAGAACGTTCCACTTCATTTTGTTAGTCCACTTTTAACATGCATCTAACTTGAAGTAACTTTGCAACTACATGTCAACTAACTCTCAAAGTATTAGTGGACTGCTAGGTTAGGATTCGGGTTAGTAGAATAACTAAGTTGACATATTTGCAAAGTATAAAAGGACCATCAAAATAAATTGTTAGCAGATATTAAGCAGACAGGTAGTTGACATGTAGTTGCAAAGTTACTTCTAATTAGTAGAAATGTCTTAAGTCGAAATAAAGAGCATTACAGTAATAGTGCTCCTATGTCATTTAATGAAACACTAATTTCAATCACCATCATCATCATTCAGACCATGTGTGTATGTGGCTCATTTATCATGAGCACAGACTCTCCGTGTCTGGACTCTGATACGATAGCAGTTACTGCAAGAGAAAACTGTTCTATAATAACCGAGCCAGCGTATTTGAGCCGCAATGCGTAATGCCAAGCTGGTTGGGAGATGCTCTATGCAAAAACCAGATTAACAAGTTCAGGCACAGCATCCACTGCCAAAATGAAGTTGAACGCCGAAGCCATAAAAAAAGCTCAGGCAAATGTACTTTCGCACAAACTCGTAATTACACAAAAGCATGAGGTTCAGTGAATATCGAGGACGGTCTCAAATACGGCAGTATGTTTGTTGTTAGCATCTATCAGGGGAGTTACAGAAAATTCCCTGGGTGCCTCCTAGTCCATGAAACATGAAAATTGTTGCTGCTCACATATTTGGCATGTATTTGGAACAAAGTCTATTGTGTGTATATTTTCTTGTAAGAAATAAAAATAAAAGATGGAGTGTGCTATTTCCAGTGGATGCTCTTATATGAATCTAAAATACATGCACTCAAACCAGGCAATACATTATTAAATAAGGAAAAGCTGGGTCAAAATGTACTATTTGTAACTGAGAGACAAACAGAAAAAAGCACAGATGATTTAAAAACTGTGACAAAAAGAACGAGATTGAGAGGAAACGAGACAAATGGAAAAAGCAAGTGCGAGTGAGCAGAGGAGACGGAATCTTTAAGAGTACATGCTGGCAGATGGTGCTCACGGGAGCGTGATCATTTGGCATTTTTGCGCCAAAGTGCTCATGGGAAAGGAGGGCAGAGAGAAAATGAGAGATGCCTTTATCCCTCTGTCTTCCTGTTTCTCTCGCTCTCGCTCTGTTTTTTGGGAGTTTTTTTTCCCATGATTGTTTTCACTCATGTGGTGCACCACTGACTGGTTGGTAACTTTAATATTCACCGGCACTTCATTAGACGTGTGCTTCTGGCACACAGCTTGACATCCCCTCAGCCATCCAACACAGATGCATTATATTGCAGACTTGCAGTAATGTGCAGATGTCTTTGATGAACTCAGACATTTGAGGGTTTGAATGACACTACTGTAAGTGTCATGTATGTGCTGATGGTTGTAATTTAGTATTTCAAATAATCTCTAGTAGTAAGGTCAATATTTATAACATTATGCTGTTATTTTATTACATTTATGTCTATGAAGAACGTCTCGGTTATGTATGTAACCCTCATTCCCTGAAGGAGGGAACGGAGACGTAGTCGACGTGTCGACTGATTGGGATCACGCTTAGGGAGCCGGACATCTTCGAGTATTGATAAAATACTCAGCGGTGGACCAACAGTAGTGGCAACAGGACTACATCTCTGTTTCCTCCTTCAGGGAACGAGGGTTACATACGTAACCGAGACGTTTTTCAGTCGTTCACGTTCGACGTAGTCGACATGTCGACTGATTGGGATCCCTATTAAAACTCCACTAGTGCTGCCACCTTCCAGTGCTTAGACAAAACCTCCTGACCCCCCGTATCATTGAGGCGGAGATAGGACAGGGCTTAGGCCAGGAAAGTCACTGCCCTTTCGATGGAAGGAGTGACGCTACGGAAGCCACATCCAGCCTGCAGGGAGGTAACATGTGGAGGATACACAGATGGACTGGGCAAATTACTGGGCAGGACAACATATGGAATGTCACTGAGGTGTCTCCAGCCTCAACCGTCAGCGACGGGAAAGACACGGGCTCGCCTCAGGGAGCCGTACTGTGGAGAATACACATATGGGATCGCCGTAGGGATCACATCATATGGACCCAGCCTAGCACAAGTTCCACCCGAGCATACGAGTGGTAGGCCTAGCATCGGACACTCCGCCACGTCCAATGCCGAAGGGGTGTGGAGGAGCTCAAAAGGGTTCGGCTAAGGGGAACTAAACTGGAGCAAGAATGGCGCACGTATCCAGTCCATAGGAGAGGAATGGCGCAGCAAGCCGACACATCGAACGGGGCTTACGGTGTTAACCCTCTGAGGTCGAGAAACGCGCCGACGCGTTTTGCTGGATTTTTTTCACATAGCAGCAACATAAACTTAAATTACT
>FLSR01000600.1:29980-47629 GCA_900092035.1 Leuciscus waleckii
TGACTGGGGTTCAGACGTTTGCTCTTCCGATCTTTTGTTTTTTTTTTTTTTTTTTTTTGCAAAACAAAACACCAGTGAAAGGCCTGAATCTAGGCTATATGTTACCCTTAGTCAGCAGCAAATCTGCCCTCTTTGTTGAGACCAGGGTAAAAAAATAAATCACCTGGGCAGAATTTTATCCTGGTCTCAACCAAAAAAATTTAAGGGCAGTTCTTTAAATTATATAAATACCATAAATTACAGAGTAGAATTTCCTCTGCCCCACAAGTCCAGGCTCAACAATTCAGGACAACTATTTCAGCTACTGATCAGCATCACAGTGTATTCAATTTGGCAGGCCTGTCTGCCTGCTGGGGTCAGAGGTCAGATCTCTTAAAGTTTTCGGTATGTATTTCTGCCCAGCATCTTCAAATATATGGTTAATGATACACACATTTAAAGCTTACCCTTTCCATGTAATATTTCTAATCTAACAGAAATTAGATTAGAATTTCTAAATTTAAAGACTAATAAATTATATTAATAAATTATACTAATTAATTCATTTGAAGACTAATAAAGAAAATCTGCATTGTCCCTTTTAAAATAAAATAAAGAATAGGCAGTTAGATAAGCAATTTATACTTTAAAATAATCTACACATAAAATTTGTCAGGCCTGGAGTCAGAGGTCAGATCTCTTAAAGTTTTCGGTACCTTTCAAAATAAAATAAAAGGTGGCCCTTACAATTTTAAATTTTGAAAACAGGGTATCAATGTTTCCCCTGGGCAGAATTTTAACCTGGTCTTAACTTTAAAATAAACGAAACTACGTAAAACATCTCTGTTTTACGTAGTGAAACAAGTGATTTTTTTTTTACCCTCACAAACTACATTTCCCATAAATCACTGCCCGGACTCATCAGCGCATTCACCTGTGTATCATTACCTTGTTTAACTCACACTATAATAGCCTGGTTTTCACACTCACTCACTGCAAAGTCTTGCTTTATTGGTGCTGCATTTCTGAGCGTTCTGTTTACTTGTCTCTCGGTTTTTGGATTTTATGCTCTGTTCACTGGATTACCCTTTTTGCCTCTGACCCTCGCCTGTTTTGTTTGCCTGATAGTTTGGACTGCCTTCCTGTGTTTGACTTTTGCCTGTGAATTTGATTACGTTTTTGGATTTCCCTTCTAAATAAAACCACATTTGGATTTAACATGAGGTAAGTTCAGCATTTTGATTGGTCTATTTATTAAGAATTAAAAAAAATTACACTTACAATTCAGAATTTCAAATTGGTTACTCTAGTAATTAAGTATCTTAAATTTTTTCTTTTTTTTTTCTCTTTTTGATACTCCATTTAACTGACAGTTAAAATATCTTCTATGCAGAGACAGAAGAGCAAAATTCATAATTCTTATTTAAGACTTGTAGTACCAACAATTATATTGTGTATATTTAAACTCATAATGATCAATTTAACAAACACGAAAAACAATGTTTTACCAGTTATTCTACAGATGTTGCAACTTAAACATTTCTTATTATTTTACTTATTTTTTTAAAGCAAAGTCAACAGTTCACGATCAACCTAGCAGAAAATCCACTACTCAAAAGAAAGGTATGTTTCTACTCAACCTATTTTGAAATATTTGATTTAAATATATTTTAACACTTGCGTTTAACACAAATAATGCATGTAGTGGCATCTCATTTCAAAATACACAAATGTTTAAATGTTGTATGTTCTTTGGAAGATTGTAATTTTAAATCATGGACCAGCCCTAGATTTTAAGATTGTGAGCTTTGGCTGTCCATGTTAAAGAAAGGCCTTGAAATGTATAACATTTATTGTGATGCAGCTACTGAATGAGTTAATCATTTGTATTGTAATCTTTTTATCAGGTGTGCACAGTCTGGATTATTGGTGACCGTTACACTAGACGTGGCCAACAGTGAGCAAGAGAGACCATAGGCACCAATCTTGGAGTGGCTTCCCAGGTCCAGTGGTTTGGCAGGGGAGGCATGTGCTGGGGAGACCTCCTTCCCTTCTTCCAACAGTGCCTTAAAGGAAGAACTGCTCCGAATGTGCTAGTGATTCACTGTGGAGGCAATGACCTAGGACACGTGAAAAGTGTGCTGCTTCTCAAAGTGATGAAGAAGGACCTACGTGACCTCAATGAACCGTTTCCCCAGATGAAAATTCTGCGTCTTCCATCAACCAAAGGCGCCACTGGAGGCATGCTGCCCCGGGAAAGCTGGAAAAAATTAGAAAATTTGTGAACAACATGATGGCTAAGTTTGTTTTCTGTTTTAATGGGAGACAAACCCTGAACAGGGTTGAACTCAAGCCACTATATTACTGGTAGGTTTGTTGTTAAGATGTTGCTAAACACTAAAGCAGATCTCTGAGTTACATAAGGCTCTATTTTATTGCAGATTTTAACAGTAAAGACTTTAGATAAAGTGGTGTTTCAGTCTAAAAGAGAACCTAGGGGTACACCGTCTAAAACCAGAGTTGGACCAGTAGCATCAAACTGCAAAGGTCTGAATGCTTGCTTTATTCTCTTTTTTTTTTTTTTTTTTTAAACTTTTTTATATAGTTTTTTATTTTCATCTGTCTGTTTTATATAGTATTTTAATTTCATCTGTACTTTATTCTATTTTAATTTTTATTAAACTTGTGTATATAGTATTTCTTTTATTTTAATTTCATCTATGTAAAGCACTTTGAATTACCATGTGTATGAAATGTTATATAAATAAACTAGCCTTGCCTACATACAAATGAAATGCTTGCATTTCTGATTCTCCAGTATCATACAACAAATTCTGAGCCCATGAAAGTTGTGGGAAAATTATTTGAAACAATCTGTATTGTAAAAAGCACAATACAAAGGGTATAAAATAAACAAATTATCAAAGTCTGGAACTGCCTGTAATTGCACTGGCACTGATAAAAGAATGAAACGAATCAATAGATTAAGGGAATTTTTATTTTTAAAACAGTAAAGAAATATGTATATCAGCTTTATAGAAAATACAGTTCAGAAATGTACATAAAAAAAATACAGTTAGTTAATATGTCAAGTCGTCTCTTGGACATAGATGTAGTCATTCATTTCAATGTTCACACTGACGCTCCACTTACATGAACAGCCAATGTTATGACACATCGATAGTCCCAGTATGTGACATAAACATCGATAGTCCATATGCAAGCTCCCAGGGCTATTTTACATCTGCAGTCCCCCGTCAGGTCATCACAATATCAAGTAACAAGGCTAAACATTGAAATTAAATATGATACAAAACATATTTAAAAGACACCACAATATTCAACAACATATAAGAGATACCACAGTTTTCAGACAGGGCATCTAATACAGGTTACACATAAATATACACATATACAATAAAGTGCTATTCAATGTACTTTAAGTACATTGTAATTATGCTAAAATACTAATAAATACAGTAAAGTGCTGGATCTGGTTTGGTATACATACAAATACTTAGTACCACAGTGATCATATCCATATACCTAAATTACAATAAATATCGTTAGTGGGCACAATTTTGATGTGTCTTGAGCCATTGTTTAAGTTGGTTCTTAAAACTGGGGTAGGTCGGACATTCTCTAACAACAACCGGTAACTTGTTCCAGATCTCTGACCCCTTAATTGACAATACATATTATCCAAATGTTGTACGCCTGTAAGGCACCATACAATCACCTCTGGTGGAAGCCCTGGTTACAGCTCTTCCCTCTCCCGTTTTTTTCAATGTAATGTATTCACTTAGTGGGGGTGGGGAAAGTCCATGCAGGATCTTATAATAGACAGGCATATTTGAGCGTTAGAAAATTTTCAAAACTTAGTAAATTATATTGTAATATTAAGCAGTGATGATATGAAGCGGTTTTCTATCAAATATTTTTAAAGCTCGTTTGAAAAGTGATTCCATTGGTTTAAGCGTTGTAGCATTTGTGAGTGACCAGTTTGTAAAACAGTATTCAGTATGAGAAAGGATCATAGAATGAAGAAACATTCTGGCTGCTTTACATGAAAGTGATGGTCTGATATATCTGAAGTTAGCAAGATTAAATTGAACAGTTTTTGAAAGGCATTTGACATGATTTTTAAAGGACAGTGTGGGATCTAACACAATGCCAAGGTATTTAAATTCATTTACAATCTGTAGTTCTTCTTGTTTTAAAAATATATTTGAACGTGTCAATTCAATCTGCCGCTTAGAAAACATTATACAAACAGTTTTTTTTAGGATTCAATAGTAGACATGATTTTGTGAGCCACTCCTGTACACGAGTCAGTGCAGATGTAAGCAACTGAGAGGCATCTTGAACAGTTTTGGCATGTGTAAAAATTACTGCATCGTCTGCATACATTAAAATATTGATGTTTTGGCATACTGTAGGCAAGTCGTTAATGTATAAGGAGACTCAGACCTTGAGGGACTCCTACTGGACATTCGAGGTGAGGAGATTTAATATTGTTGACAGAGACACAGTGCTTTCTGTTGGTTAAGTAGGAGTTCATCCAGCTGATGGCTTGTTTGGAAAAATTGAAGTTTGTCAATCTAGACAAGAGCATTTGATGATTGACGGTATCAAATGCCCTTTTCAAATCCAGGAAAACAGCACCAACAACAGAATGAGTGTCTAACGAATGTTTGACCTTTTCAATAAATACATTAATAGCTGTTTCAGTAGAATGATGGGCACGAAAGCCAAATTGCATGGGATGCAGAGGAGAGCCACATTTAAATGCTTTACTAATTGTTTTACTATCTATTTACTATTTTTCAATAATTTTAGATATAACAGGCAAAATACTGATGGTCATAATTATTGATGTCTAATCTGCTCCCTGATTTAAAAATTGGTGTAATTGTGGCCATCTTCCAATCTGGTGGAACAACAGAGTGTTTAATTGATAGATTAATCATATGTGTAATAGGGCATACTAAAGACTCTTTGTGCAATTTAATGAAATTTGTGTCCAATCCAAACTCATCCTTAGCTTTGGAATTATTTAACTCATCAATGATAGAAACCACATCTGGTTCCGTAATGTCTTTTATCATAAATATAGGCTGTGTGTAATTAATAGGAGAAGAAACACTTTCAGATGGGATAAATAATTGAGATATTTCTTGAACAGAATTTTTAAAAAACAAGTTTAACTCGGATGCTAGGATGAGTGGATCTTTCACCAATACATTATTAATTTTAAGCTCAGTTAATTTATCTTGTTTATTCTGTTTAACAGTTAGTTTGTTAATGCTTTGCCAGATTTTTTTCCCATTCTCTTTTGCACTATCAATAATAGTCATAAAAAAAGTGCTTTGGCCTTCCGCATTATTTGTATAACTTTATTTCTAGCTGATGTAAATAGTTGTCTATCTGAGGTAAGGCCAGTTTTAATCGCCCTTTTAAGTAATTGATCTCTTATCTTCATTTGCAACCTGCAATTATGAAGCCATGGTATGTCATTGTCATTTGTTCTTCTGTGCCTCACCTTTCTAATAAATGATGCCATAACCATTTTAACCTTACTGTGGAAAGTGACACTATTATCTATAACATCTTCACATGAGACAAAAGCAGCCCAATCCTGCTCATTTAGGGCTATTTCCAGATTTGAATGTTGACTTTTGGGGATTATGTCATGATACAAAGAATTATTAAAAAAATTGGAGTTACGAGATCGTGTTTTGATAAATTTTCGTGAAAAAAAGATTCCATTATGATCAGACAGACCAGTTAAAATGTTGTAGGTTTTAGTAATTCTTTCAGGTTTGTTTGTAAAAATTAGGTCTATTCTTGTTTTGGAACGGTTAGTTAGTCGGGCTGGCGTTTAATTTTCCAAATTAAAATAATCAGTTATCTGTTTAAGGTTTTTTCTTTCTTTCTTATTATCCCAGTTAATATTAAAATCACCTATTAAGATTAACTATTTTTTCACATTCGTAAGATTAATAAGGGTTTTAAGATTGCTATAAAAATCTATTTTAGCTGATGGTTTACGATACATGCATATGACTGTGAATGTCATTTCTGTAGAAAATATAATGTAGCGACACTGACTTGGCATCCGGCCAGATGTTCTGAATTAGCGAATCCTGATTTACAAAACACAGCTCGTTTCTTCTTGAGTAAACAAAGAGCATTCTGTTTACGACCCCCTTGGGGCATGTTGACCAGCGGGGGCGCCGCTTGGGCTAAGGCCTCCCTGGCACATGACACATTTATAACAAGCCGAGCGTTGAGCAAAAGGCTCGACCTAGTCCCTTGATTCAAATCTCGCCAACTCACGGGACTCACATCCTGAAAACCCCCCCGAAAGGGTGGGGGAAAGGACAAGAGTTCACCAAAGCAGCCTGAATTCTGAATGACACACACACACGTACATACACACACACACACACACACAAACATCCTTTGTGTTTAACTTAACATCCTTTAATTTATGTAACTCAGACTTGTATCTGAACTACCTGTATGTATGTGTGATTAATGTTGTTTTGATCATATAGTTATGATCTTCGAGTGTTTGGTTCTGAAATGTATTTTTGAAGAATGTTCTCCCAGTAGAATCGCATCCCGTAACCCGATCTCATTGGCAGGTCATAAAATTTGACCACCAAGCTCATCCAGCCCTATGCAAAGGAGACAACAGGGGCGCAACATTCCAACGCACACACACACAAACACACTCTGGACTTTGAAACGGACATTTCCACACATGTGATCAAATAGCAATGTTTTTGATATGTATTTTTATGTGTGTATAATTGGCCAGATAATGTCTGAGGTATCTATGCAACGTTACTATGATAATCAAAATCCCTATGCTAGTGATTATGAGGAAATGATGTACCCTGTTTTCTTTCATGCAAAAACGTCATTCGAGGTGTCAATGTAACGGGAAAAACATGTCGGAGTCGAATCTTGACTGCAAAGTACAATAATATGCATTTATTCAAGGAAATACCATATTTCTAAATATGAATGTTGTTTTCGATCTCTCACATGACAGTCAAAGGAGGGGTTTCTTCACAAACAAAGAAACCTCTTCCCGCTTCAGATCAGAAGATCCGATTCGTCCTCCACGCAAAAGGAGGCGTACACGGGACACTGTTAAAAGTCTGAACCTTCAGTTTGCTCGCTCTCTCAACTGCCAACTCTCATCCTCTCTTCTGACCTTCTCCTCCACGCGCAGCGCTTCTCCTCCCAACGCAACCAGCTGGACAGGCCTTGGCTTGGCCTCTGGACGCATGCCCCGCGTCATGTAGAAGCTGCCGTTCTTTTGCAACTAAGTTCCTACACGCCTTTCCCCTCCACAAGGGAAATGATCTGAACTTTCTCGGTAACGTTAAATTCAAGTGAGCCTTTACATCGTCTTGCGAAACGACCCAGAAGACGAAGCTAGACGCAAACCAGCCGGACACGCGCACACGCGCGGGGCTCTTCAGCACCACACTGAAAGAGCACAGAATCTTGCAAGCAACGTTATCTCTCTCTAAATGCTGATTTCAGGTGTCCAGCTCTTAGGTCTGTGAATTAAGTTACCCTCTATCTCTTCTCTCTATTTCTTTCTTTCTTTCTTTCTTTCTTTCTTTCTTTCATTCATTTCATTTTATTCTCTCTATCACGTTATGTTTTATGTTTTTGGTTTGGTTAAATGTTTGTGTGTTTTACTGTTTGCATTTTTACGTACGTTTATATTGTAGCTCATATAATCTCTCTAGTGTACATTTATTAAAAAAATCCATTTATACTTTAACTGTCTCTGTGTTTGAAAACCCACCTGGTAAGTCAATGAAATCAAAAGATCTAAGCTACAAGCTCAATATTGACTACCTTGAGTAGTTTTAATTCATAAACTCAGGAAGTTTTTGTTCGTGCCAGAAGATAAACTTTCTTGGAGTTTGTAAACAGGGATACTCCTTCTTAACTGGTAATCTTACATTTATTCGCTGGACGAATGACTGATGACGAGACCAGTTACAAAACGAGGTATTTCCGAAAATTGATAAAGTAATGTATATGCGATTTATGAATTATGACCATGAGTTATGATTAGTAATATTTCCCAAATTCCCTATATTCTTGAGCTAATTCGCATTGACCCAGAGTCGTTTACGTTACAATTATGTCTACTCTCACACACTCAAGGTTGGTGTCATCAGACCATTCAATCTTACTGCATTTAAGGGTATCTTTAACATATAATATAACCCCCCCTCCCTTCCCCTGACCCCTAGCCTTTCTAAAAACATTGTAGCCAGGTATTGTTATTGCTGCCTCGGGTGATGAAGAAGTTAACCACGTTTCTGTTAATCCTAGAGAGGAAAAATTTGATTGAATTAGTAAATGCTCTAACTGTTCACGTTTAGGGATAATGCTTCTGATATTTAAGTGTCCACCAAGTAGCCCTTTAGGTTTACAGCATGGGTCCCAGATCATCTTAGCATGATTTATAGTCTGAACATTTTTTGTTACCCTATGTTTCTTAAAAACTGGGTTTTTGGGTTTAGCTGTAGTTATAATTTGTTGATTGTGTTCAATGCTACAGTTTATCCCTAATGAAGTTGATATCAATTGGCACTCACCGCCTAAAGTCTGTGCGGGTTTGCTGGTACCTTGAGCTGGTATTGCCATTTCTGCATTAGTGTCCGGATGTTTCAAATCGATGTGTATGGCCAGTTGTTGGGCATCATGCTGCAGGCTCAGACCCGTAGATGGAGCCGCCGCCGCGCCATCTACCCGGTGCCCCCGGTCCACGCGAGCCAGGCCCAGGCCCGCCAGCGGAGCCGACCGCTCAAGCAGTGCGGCGCCACTCCTGCGCCTCCGATCAACATGAGCAGGTCCCGCAAGCCAGGCAAACTGCGGCGATGACCAAGCGCGCCGCGGCGGCACCAGGTAACTGTGCCGGTGGTAGCCATGTTAGCTGCGGTGGGGGACGGATTAGCTGCGATTGTAGCCAGGTGAGTTGCGACGGTGGTATCCAGGTTAGCTGCGATGGTAGCCAGGTGAGCTGCGACGGTGGTATCCAGGTTAGCTGCGATGGTAGCCAGGTGAGCTGCGCCGGTAGTGTCCAGGTTAGCTGCGGTGGTAGCCCGGAGAGCTGACCTGGGACCCTCGAGCATCACCGGCCGAATTTGTTCGAAGTACAGGCCGAACCACTGGGAAAAAGAAATAAATACATTTAAAAACACACAAACACACATACACACACACATACTCACAAACAGTTATAGTGTAATTTTGAATACAAACGTACATGTTCCTGGTCAGCGGTCAGAGGAACTTCGGTGACTTGTGATGCGGCCGTTTTATGCTCCTTCACTGCCACAGACGAGCCGTTCTGAGTACGGGTTCTCCCCTGCCATTCCTCAACCTGCAAACACACAGTTGTGCACATTCGATGACAGGTCTCACTAATAATCAAAAGGTACACACACATCTGTGAACCACAAGAGATCAGGAGGCATTGATGAAGTAAAAAAATTAAAAAGGTTACTAAAATACACTTACGGTCATGTTGGTAACGACACCGGGCCGCTGGAGGAGCTTGAGCATAACGATGGCCTCCAAATAATAGAGGACCAGCAGGCGGTCGTTCTTATCAAGGGCCTCCCCAGAAACAGCTTCTGGACCCTGGAGTTTCCGCATAACTGTCAGGAAATCCATGAGAGCCACATCGAGGATCGCCACACAGTCTGCCGGCAGCTTCTCCTTCCCGTAACCCTGGTACCTGAGAAATAAAATAGTAATGATGAGCTCACCTGCGATTTCCGTGCAATAGATAAAAAAGGTGTGAAAAAATCATTAAAAAACATACAGTTTTTGTGTCAACTCTTTGTTGACCTTCTTGGACATACCAGCCCGTATGCCGTCCAGAGGACTGATGAAGTCTCTACAGTCACTGAAGAGACTTTGTCCTTGTGTGAAGGCTGGTGGACGAGACGATGTACTTCATGAACGTTAAAGAGAGAGAAAGAAATGGTTGTTACAGTCAGAAGACAGCCTATCTGATAATTATCAGTTGACAGTTACATGATGTGTTTGTTACGTTACACAGTCCTGACCTCTTGAGACTCTTCCAGTAGTTGAGCACTGTCTGCTTGGAGAGTCGAGTCTGGGTGAGTACATTAAAGTACTCTCGCACCTTCTCCACCTCCCGAACAAATGACAGGCTCGGCTCATTGGGATCCATGTAGTGCATGAACCGGGAGACAGATTCCACCTGTAATTATACATTACACATTAAAATCTGCAGGGCTGAATGTAAAACAGGTTAACATGTGACCACAACACAGTTTATGGATAAGAACCAAACTACTTTTAGGGAACACTTTATTTAACATTTAGTACCAGTAAATTATGCATAATTAAATGCAAATAAACCTCAACTAAATCCTAACCCTACCCTATAGTAAGTACATGTGTTAATATTACACAGTACTTAAATATATAATTACACTGTAACAATGACACATTAAAATAAAATGTAACCAATTTTTTCGTCAAATGTATTTATAGATTTTTCTGTGTGTGTGTGTGTGTGTGACATTTAAAGCTATCTTTTCTTTTCAATTACCTCTTGTTTGCTTTTCCTGTTGCCCAAGTTCACACGCAAGTAGAGGACAAATCCCTCAAGAAGGGGGTGATTGATGGAGTGCTTCTTATAGAGGCCCTTTTTTGCCATCTCCACCCGAACATCAGAGGTCCACCGAGGCCCATTGCTGCAAAAATCAAATAAACCAGGTGGTCAAATGATTTTGTATGTGTTCAAGAGTAATCATGATGTCCAATATCTGCATCTGCTCTCTGTGAAGGATGATGTGAAACTTTACCTCTGATAGTACACCTCAGAGCTGTCATCAGACACTGGCTCCGGTTCTGGCTCCACAGCTGGCGGCTCGCTCTCAGCTTCCCTCGTGGAGCTCTGAGGAAGGAAGATGGTGAGGAAGGAGTGGAGGTATGTTCCTCACCACCAAGCCCTTCTTATCCATTTCCTCTAACAAGCTACCTCTGGTACTCCCAGAACCGGCCGGTGTGGGAGAACTCGGCCATCTCCTTCTTGGCCTGAATCACAGTTGCTTGGATGTCCTCCTCAGAGCTTCCCTGCATGCAGGCCGTCCTCAGGTGCCCAGGAAGAGTGTGCGGCGCCTTCCTTCAGATCGGGCAGAGGAAGTAAATCCTGCTGTGGAACGCACTGTATGAACAGACAAACAAAAGGTTATTTTACCACATACAAGTTAAATTAAATGTAGTCAACTTAGTCTGCAGCATAGTAAAGAACAATTGACCTCTCGCCGGCCCCTCCCCCAAAACGGCCATTGTCCAATCACACATCATAGCAACCGTTACTATGTGAGCAGGTCCGACAAACATTGACTCCAAGCAAGATGGTGAAGCGGTGCGCCCACGGCGTTTGTAAATCAGACGCTAGATACCCCGAGAGATTGTCTGGAGAAGTTGTGTTCTTTCCATTCCCAAAGCCGAAAACACAACGTGAGCGGTGCCTACAATAGATAAAACAGTGTGGACGGCCCCACTCCCAGTTAAATGTGTCGAACATTACGAAGCATAAATATGTCTGCTGGCTGTGGTATCGATGGCTACTTTATTTTTTATATATTGTTTTTTTTTTTTCTGATCTGAAAAACTATCCTATCTGTAACTCAAAATATAGAATATTGTCTGAACCGCGAGTTTTATGATCCGGTGCCCCACTAATAAATATTATGGTAAATGAATTATGAAAGACAATCAATGAAAGTTATTTAGATGCAAATTAAGGCTATGTTTGGTTAAACAGTTATTGTGTGATTTCGTTTATTGTGCTTTGTCAACTTGAAGCATGAATTTGAGAAAGAAAATCATTTTTGGAAGAAAATGCACCACATACTTTTGTCAATGATATATAGCAAAAAAATTGTAAAAGCTTTCAGTTCACCCTGCCAAATTGTAAGTTAGTTGAAAATCAAATTAAGCTTGATTAATGATATATTACTGTGACTGATAAAATAAACTACAGCATCGAGAATATAACTCCCATGTGTTTTGCAGCATTTCAAATTTTAGTCATAGTGTTATGCGAAAAAACACACATAAGAAATTATTGCTGACAGCACTTTCATTTTCAGAGACAGTTTTTTCTTTCACACAAAAAACACAACAGTGAGTGTCTTTCAATGCTTTTAAACACTTGTTTCCTTGTTCTTTGTCATATCACAATGATGTGTATGAACACCGGTAAGCATTAGCCTCGATAGAGACGTAGATAGTAGTCGTGTCTCCTTCATTGCGTATTTTTATATTTTGAATATATCCCTTCACTGCATACTGTAACCCATTTTGCCTCGAGCTGGAGGATATCGCGGAGGTATTGCTCCAAAAATCGTCACTGACACGCACGGGTATACCTCTTCCCGTCATGGCAATCTGTCGCGCTGGTCGTGTTTGACCATTTGTTTGTCGGACGTAGCAACAGTAACTAAGGGGGGCGGGGCTCTGCGAAAGGCTAATGGTAAAAAACATTTTTTAGAGCCAATATGCAAATATGAATTCTTTCACTTTTTTTTCTAGATCTGCACACCCTGCCTGGCCTTAAACCTTTGTGTAACATACACCACTGATTGAAATTTGATTTATCTCTTCAGAAAATACCAACATACATAATAATTATCTGGTAAATGATTATAGATTTTAGATATCTGGACAACAAAATTTATAGACACCAGTATCTCCAATACAGCATTACTGTTAAAGGGATAGTTCACCAAAAAAAAAGAAAATGCTGTCATCATTTACTCACCCTCAAGTTGTTTCAAACCTGTATGAATTTCTTTCTTCTGCTGAACACAAAGGAAGATATTTTGAAGAATGTCAGTAACAAAAACAGTTGACTGGAACCATTGACTTCCATAGTATTTGTTTTCCTAGTATTTGCCCCTCATTTTTCTTTCCTTTATTTTACCATTTTTATAGTTTATATTTTTCACTAAATTTGGTCACAGAGTTGAACTAATTTGAAACTTGCAAAAGCACCTTTTGTGATATAGCTAGCTCAATTAAAACTTTAAAGTGGCCATTATAACAGGCCAGTGTGGCCCGTTCATGTGAGCGCATGTGAGAATGTGTTTTCTGCCATGCATGATCATTTGACCGCATGTGAGGATGGACCATTAATGGTTCAACACTGTTCTAATTGCTGCTATTTGTGAGTCAGTTATCTCAGAAAAGGTGCTTTTGCAAGTTCAAATTAGTTCAACTCTGTGGCACAGTTTTACTGAAAACCTAAAACTGTATAAAAAATGGTAAAATACAGGAAAGAAAAAAGAGGGGCAAATACTGTTATGTATTCCTCTCATTGTAAGAAGGCTCTATTCCTTGGCATCTGAGGATGGAGTGCATGCACTCTTTTTTCTTTAAAAATTTTAAGCTTTTTTTCATGTGTTTCCTATCAAATTGAAGCTCATTATGTTCAGTTTACAAAGATTTTTGTCACATTTACTTATTTTTAACTAATTTGAAACTTATAAAAGCATCTTTTTCTGAGATGGCTGACTCAAAACCAGTTTTTCAGCTTGCCACAGCTCTAGCCAATGCAACGGTGGGCCATTCTCACCTGGCAGGGGCTTTGTAGAATACTGCAACCTCATTGGCTAGTTTGAATACAGACTCATGGTTATCTATGGATAGTTTGGATAGTTTGAGACACTAGTTTGTTTCAAACTATCCAGCTGGAGGACATCTTTGACTTGACTTCATTTGACTTCGTTTGATACTTTTGCAATGGCTGAACAAGCTCAGAAGAGGTAAGGCTTGTGTTTTTGTTTCTTAACTGTATGTGCTTATGTTATTTGTGTTTCATTCAGAGGATGTTTCCTTCATTTAGAGAATTATTAAATTCAAGAATAATCATTTGAGGTCAGAGGTCATTGTGGTGGTTACCATGCTTCTAATGGCGGTCACAAAGATTTCTGTGTGAATACTTTGAACACTCTTTTTTTTCTGTCAGTGACAGGATCGTCGCATCATTTCCTGTCTGCAGTGTTTCAAGCCACAGGACATGCTGCCTAACCACCTGTTTAGGGCCTGCATGAAGGACCACACTGATGAGGAGAGGAAAGCAGAGGTGGAGAGAGCCAAAAAGTCTATGAAGGCCTGGACCCTCCGAGGCAGAACCTGGGACTACAACGCCATGGTCAAGCGGTACCCCGATGAGGCATCCAGACAGGCTCTTCTGGAAGACCTGAGTGAGAGGCATTTTTTTATCCTAAATGACCCCATGGACGCACAGGCTGAATCCAGTCACAGACCACCAGGCGCTGCAAAGTGAGTTGTTATTCACTAGTATTACTTTTCATTTAATGCAGAGTCATTAAATTTAATATTGGAATGCTGCCAGGCACACATACAGAAACATTTCTAACTCGCCTCCTATTATTTGTTTTTTGTTTCATCTAATCATTCTAGGCCTGTTCAGGTCCTACAAGACTGCCAGAGAGTCCTCAGAGTATCACAGGCGGACATGCTGGGCATCCACAGGAGGCTCCTGGACCAGCAGCATGTGGAAGAAGACCAAAGGACGCTTTTCCGGTACTTCTGCGAAGCCATCCTGGTCCTGAGATACTTCCAGCGACCAGAAGCAGTGATGGCATTTACAGTAAGTACTTTTACTTTACAGTGTTTCCTCAGTGTGTATAAAGTCAGTCACTCACTGTGTTCTTTATTTGTTTTCCAGGCTTCAGACTGGATCAACAAGATAAATGTGGATGGACGAATTCAGATGGAGGTGCAATCCACAAAGCAGAGTGCAACATTTTCCCTCACAGAGGAGGACTCTGCTGTAAGTTCTCTAACAGGGATGCAGCACCTTGGGAGAATCTTATCAGGGTCAGAGGTCAGATCTCTTAAAGTTTTCAGTATGCATTAACTTCATATCTGATCTCCACAGATGCTGGACACATACTTCCAGAAGATTCGTCCAGGATGTCTGCAGGACAGTGTGCACGACCAGGGCAGATTTTCCTGTCCAAACAAGGCTGCCAGTTGGCAATGTCACGAGCAACCTCAGGCGTCTGCATGAACAGTAAGTTTTAGCAGAATCATGTATAATAGTGTATGCATTTATACGCACTGTACCAAGAAATATAAAATGATTAAGTTGATAGTCTGGGTTATGTACTACATAAAGTTCAAATAATATTATTTTCTGTAAGAAAAATACACTGAAAGAATTGAGGATTAATCTGAGATTTGTTCTTCATTGCAGGTACGATTTGCCAAGCTTTTCGAGCCAGCAAGCCAGAAGAGCCCAAAGTACTATGGCATGGTATGTGTCATCATCTAAAACACACAAGATTCATATATTTTCTGTTTGTCAGCTACTTCCAAGGTCTGTCTAGCTTTTTTGTCAGAGTTTGAACATGAAATCTTCTCAAATTTTCAGCTCTTCTTCTGATGAGCCGGCCGACGAGAGGAGAGGTCGGAAACAGACGAGAGGCAGAGGCGCAGCTGACCAGGATGACAGGGACTTTGGAGCGTTTCTCCAGCAGTTTCCAGCGACGGCGAGTAGCACCTCGCCCACGAAAAAGAAGCGGACCGCTGCTGGGTTTCCACCTGACAGAGTATTTTATGACAGGTGGAGGTCTGTGCAGTTTGCCAAGCGAGAGAAGCACCTCTTGTGTAAGTTGATGTGCTTTATTATAAAAAAAAAAAATGAATACATATTTCTATAATCAAAGTAACATAATTCACATTTTGGAAAAGAATATTAATTTAACATTTGTCTTTGACAGCCCAGTGTTCAAGGCGCCCCCCGACTGTCAGCAAGGTGTCACTGCTGATCCAAAAAGAGGGTTGGACTGGCAACTGTCCTCGCAAAGTGGAGACCCATCACTAGGGTGCAGCTGGAGTCGGATCCATGGATCATCACTACGATTCGGAACCAAAAGTGGACAGGCCTGGCCCTCAAGGACTTTGGCACAAAAGGAGGACAAGGTATGTAAACATAATACATAAAAATACATACCATTTTTGTCTTGTGACAGATATTTGTACTCCGGAGTGAATACTAATTGCACCTTCTTTTGACCAAAGGAGTTGTTGCCACCAAAGCCTTTGCCATGGGCTCCATTGTTTGTGATTACCATGGCAAGGTAATCACCGGAGCAGAGGGCCGGAAGTTGGTCGAGTCCATCAAGGGTGACATGGGCTACCTTTTCTTTTTCCACGCTGCTGGTCGGGACCTCTGTGTGGACGCTGAGACTTTCCCCTGCGAGTTGTAGCAACAATGACATCTGCTTTTCACATTAAGTGAACCATGTGATGTCGAACACATCTTCTTTGTCCAAACAGCACTGGTTAATAATTCCCCACGGAATAATTCACCAGCGCCGGGGTGTCTGTCGCCCCCCCCAGTTCAGCGTGGAGCACACGAGCCGTCTTGCCTATGTCTGTATGCTGCCGCAACGCGTTTTACAATAATACAAAATTAAGGATAATTTTTTGGCTTCAATATCTCACGGAAAAGGGATTTTCCCCTTGCGTAAGATACCTACGCAGTACGAGAGACCTCTTGTAAGAGAACAAAACTAATTATGAAATTCAAAATATCAATATTTAGAACACTGGAGAAAGCAAACAAAGTAGACTAAATTGTTATTTGACAGAGTATCTGCACACTATCAGAGAAAAAGAGACGGATCCTGACTAAATACAGGCTCAGTGACCACCAACTGGGTCAGACAGAGATGCACTTCCTCCTCCACTAGGACAAAGTATCTTCACTAAGTGATTCACACCTTGGACAGATAGCCAAAAGAATAAAACTTCCCAAAGTTAGCACCAGAAAAGAAGCTGGAAGTTATCCTAGGGTACAGCAGCTCCACTGACAGCTAAATATGTATCTGACTGAGGGACTGTGATATACCGATATTTAGTTTTTCCATTCCACCTGTGTGATGGACTGTTGATGTGTTGTTTTGGATGTTATGATCAGTGATGGATGAAGCAATAATGAGTTTTGGACGTTAAACAGTGTGATACATGGATTTTACTTGGACCTAAAGCATATTTTGTCTGTAATTCATGGCTTTCAATAGAAATTAGTGGAATTTTGCCATACAAATTTTTAAAGGCCGTTTTCTCAAAATGAGTTTTTCCTTACACTCCTAGTGACGATTTTCTTCTTCTGTAGCACCTACATACACCAAACTTTACAGTCGTATTCCTAACTATATTGTGAAGGTTTGTTCAGAGGGATTTGTTGATATATCATTCTTGGCCTGATTTATATGACATTTTATGCCTAAAAATAGGGCCTTAATTTTTTTTAAGGCTATTGGCAGGATTTTCTGATTTACAGGGTAACAAAAGGGGATATTCATAATCTCCTCTGATAATGTCTTTTCATTGAACATATCAACAAAATGCAAAAATAATTTTGAACCTTGTTTTTTCAATGGTCAGATTCGTCACTTCAAAATATATGCAAATGAACGCATATTTAATTAGATATAGCCTCATTAGCATATTTAAAAATGAATGAATTTCTCCTATTCATGTGAGTAATCAACTGGTAAAGTTTGATGGTGATATCTGTAAGTTAACAATTTTACCCTATTC
>FLSR01000601.1:0-14323 GCA_900092035.1 Leuciscus waleckii
ACAAACAATGCGAAATCTACGTTAATTACAATGTTCTTTTATTCTTTTATTACAGAACTCGGCATTACAGATAGCGTTTTTTTGCCTCCTGGATGCGCGCGCATCCGGTATTGTTTGTATACAAGAAACCCGTGTATATAGTGTTGATATGGCAACTAGTAAATACACAAAGTTTCGTCATCCAAGCATGTGCGGAAGTATTTAAAACAAGCCTTAGCGTGTTAAACCTATGGTTACAACTAGCCCCGCGCTCCCCTAAACCTCATGAACTGGAACAGATTTTAGGGTCATTCAGACTGCGATGTTGATCAGAGCTCCTCCTCAAGGGGATCCTCCGAGAAGAGCTAAAAATGTGTGGCGGCAGCCGACGAGGAGCTAGGAGAAAGTCTGTTCTGTTTGAATGGAAGTCAATGGAGGATTTGCCTCAGTACGCGGAATAAACTACTTTTCTGTTGTCACGTAAAAAAGTGTATCCTTGTCCGCTAGTCTTTTACATATTTGCTATTAAATATCGACTTTGAATAGATGTTGTATTTTGAGTTTACTACGAAAAACAACTGTTTTATGAGAAAAGTCTGGGACTATTTTGCGACAGGTTTGAATTATTTTACGGCACTACCAATGCACTTCTATAAGATCTGTAGGAAACGTTACTAGCTGTCGTAAAACTGAAAGTGTCACAGTTTACCGTTACACGCTTTCAATAGTGTTGAACATTTCCTCAGTGATGCGAACACTTCCCAATCACACCGCGTTTCTTCTTCTTTAGCCAATCTTTTATTAATGCGCCAGATAATTTAATAAACCTTTTAAAGATTAGGTATATTTGTTATTTAACCTTTTAAGTCATGATAATCAGGTATGTGAACCGATTTATTTTCATGTCATACTGCATTATATAGATAATACATGGTCGGGCTAAAGCGGCTAAATGCTAACTGCTTAAACAAATCTAAACTTTATCATTGTAGCCCACATAGCCTACCACCCGATACTGAACAAATATAAATAATAAGATAAACAATTTAAATGTTTTTTTAGTGAAGAGTAAAGGGGGGAAAGTACTGAAATGTTTTAGTTTTCTGACTGCTGGAGCCGGTGGAGACTAACACGACTAGCATGTTTGAACTATGCAACTGTTTCTACACTGATACTGTGACTGTAAGACTATTCTCATAAGACCATGTTAAACATAAAAGCTCACTGAGAAAAAGATTCAAATTTATCCTGATTGTGTGGATGTAGAGTTATCTTGGCATTATATGTAGTTTCTGACCTTCTGGGCCCAGTTGCAACAAACCCCTCAGGTTAAGAAAGCCATTAGTTGTAGCTGAACTTTAGGAGTTTCTTGCGACCTGGTGCTGAATTGAATATAATCTAATAGCTTGTGAGCATACAAATCCAAACACTACTTTTGAGCATATAGATTATATTGACAACAACTAAGAAAAAACTACTAACATACCCCACATAAGTTATAAACATGCGTAATGAATGTCTATTGACTGGCCAACTTTATCTGTCTAACACCTGAGCTCTAATGCTGCGTTTACACGGGCGTCGCCATTAACGCTTCTATTTACTTTGAATGGGTGACCTCATGCATTGCCGAACTGAATTGTGGGTTCTGTTGCGTCACTGGCATTGCTCACGGCAGAAGTTGAAAACTTTTGTAGTGCCACCGCAGGCGTCAGCCAATCAGATCGCTTATGCAAATACCCTAGCGCAGACGTTAGCCAATTGTATTTATGCAACACCAGAAAAGTAATGTAGTAATGTAAAGCGTTACGCTGAATCACAAGGGGCATCGGCGTCAACACTTGATGGAGGGCGTGTCTGAAGCTTGGTGCTGACACGAACACCATAGTGACAACAGCCAATCACATTAATTTTCCGGTGTTGCATTAACGCAATTGGCTAACGTCTGTGCTAGGGTATTTGCATAGACAATCTGATTGGCTGACGCCTGCATTGGCACTTGAAAAGTAGAAACGTTTTCAACTTCTGCCGCGAACAATGCCAGTGATGCGACGAAACGGAAACCACAATTCAGATCGGCTACGCATGTCATCACCCATTGAAAGTAAATGAGAAACGTTTCACGCATACAAATGTATGAATGCAGCGTAATAGAGGAAGAGGAAGAGAGAAGGGGCAGATATGCATTTGACTGGCCATCTAACCAGTCAGAGCAGAGTAGACCAATCACAACCGACTGAACCATCTGACCAATCAGAGCAGAGTAGATCAATCACACAGACTGGGCATCTGACCAATCAGAGCTAAGTAGGGTCACATAAAGGAGGGGTTTAGAGAGACTGAGTCCTTTATCAAACCATTTAAGACATTGAGAAAAGAGGTGTCAGTGTCATTCTGTTTGTACTGTGGAAGCTTCTGTCACCAAAACAAATTCCTCGTTTGTGCAAACACACCTGCAATAAAGCTCTTTCTGATTCTGATTACAATAATGCACTAAACAAACAATGGACTTAAACAGTTTAACAGCAGGACTGTGACTCTTATTTTACATTGCTAAAAGTAAATATTTCAATTCTTTCTGTGTTTACAGGTGCTGTATTGTTTTAGTTCCTCTGTTAATGGTGTTTAATGAAGGTGAGCACTAAAGGATCTTTACAGGGTCAATGACGTGTAAAAGTGTCCATGATAAAGAAAAGGAAACATCTTTAAAAGATCTAGTTTAAAACACAAGCATTAATTCATGTCTTTGCATTGAAACCATGTTTGTTTATTATTATAACTTCTCTCTGTTTTCAGCGTCTCTGGTCACTGTTGAGGGTTTAATCGGAGGTTCTGTCGTTTTACCGTGTTCGTCTGAAGCACCTCCGATTACAGTTCAAGAAATCACAATTAATTGGATATACAATGACAACCTGACAGTGTTTGACATTATGAAGGGTAAAGTCTCTGGAGAAGGACAGGATCCAGCATACAAGAACAGAGCTAAAACCTTCCCTGAAGAGAATAAGAAAGGAAACTTCTCACTCAGACTCAACAATCTTCAGTACAATGACAGAGGAAAGTACCAGTGCTACATCATAGAGGAATCAATCATCAGGACTGTAGAACTTCTCATAGAAGGTTTGTGATATTTTTTTGGTTACACAATCTCGATGGTCCACTTTAGACATTCTGTTCACTATAAAGGCCAATTTATACTTCTGCGTCGGGTTCGCGTAGAAGGTACGGCGTACGCATTGACGTGTACCATACGTCGTACCCTTCGCCGTACCCTGACGCGCACCTCCTCAAAAATGTAATACGCGTCGGGCGACGCGGACCGCAAGATCTGTGATTGGTCGGCTGGATAGGTACAGTGACAGAGGAAAGTACCAGTGTTACATCATAGAGGAATCAATCATCAGGACTGTAGAACTTCTCATCGAAGGTTTGTGATATTTTTTTGGTTACACAATCTCGATGGTCCACTTTAGACATTCTATCCACTATAAGTAATTTCAATTTATTTATATTCTCATTTAACTTACTCTCATTAGAGTATTATGGCTTGTTTCCACTGAGCGGTACAGTACAGTACGGTACGGTACGGTTCGGGTCGGTAAACCATGAATCGGCTAGCGTTTCCACTGCCAACAGTACCATTACTTGATAGGCGTGGTGTAGCCTATGCCGGAAAGAAGCGATCGACGTCATTTTCACGCGAAGAAGAAAGCAACATAAGCAACAATGACTGACAATGACACTGACATACAGCAGATCTTGTTCTTGCTTCTCGCCGTGTTTGTCACAAGAAGACAAGCGCCGACATTAGGCATTTCTCAATAGCAAGTACGCAAAGTTCGGACTTGCCATACCAAGTCCGACTCAGGAGAATGACTCCCAAGGACGCGAGTCCGGTAATTCTGCAAATGGAACCGTCCATAATAGTCCGAAATAGTTCTATATATTCTCATTTAACTTACTCTCATTAGAGTATTAGTAGACTGTAGTAGTCCGATAGGTTAGAGTTTGATGTTAAGGGCCGTTCACACCAAGCACGAAAACTATAAAGATAACTATAACGATAACTATATTTGCGCCCACACCAACGAACGATAACGGTTGTTTAATTATGGTGCGCGCTGCGGTTTCAAAGCGTGTACAACTTCATTGAACATGTTTTTTTACAGTTTTTTTTTCTTTCTTGTTGTATTTACACGGTTTAACCAGCAGACGTCCTCAGCATTCTATGTTTTGAGTAAAGCTAGTGTAAACAATCTAATAATCTAACTGTGAACTTAGCTGACGTTGTCAATATAGTGAAATAATAACACTTGGTCTTTTTGAAGACCTGAAACGAGCGCTGGATACCTGAGGTAATACTTCTCACCATTTATTCAGAGGATATGAACGATTGTTTTCCATTTCCTTTTTCTTGAAAAGGGGCTTGACTTGTCAAACAGTGGTGGATTTTTTTGGACCTCGGCGATTAACTTCTCCGCAATGTCGTCTGCCATTTTAAATGCGTGAGACCTTTGTTTAAATTCAAGTGGATTCTGATTGGCTGTCAGTGTTTTATCGTTCAACAGCTGGAAAAAAATCGTTCCGAAAGTGATCCCAACGATATCGTTCCTCATATCTTTATCGTTATAGTTGTGGTGTGGACTCTGCTATTCTTTAATATGGAGAAAGATTTGTAGAACTATATCTTTATCGTTATCTTTATAGTTATCGTCCTTGGTGTGAACGGGCCTTTAGAGTTTGGGTTATTAGAATAAGTTGACATGTAGATGCAAAGTTACTTATAGTCAGTAGAATGTCTTTTCTTCTTCTTTTTTTTAAAGTCACATGTGCCAAGCTCTTAAAAATGTATTTTTCTATTCATTTTGGTTTTCCAAAACTTTTATACTATTATCCAAAAAGTAATGAAGTGTAACAATCAAGTAAATCTACTGTAACAGTGTATACAGCTATATCTTTTTTAAAAGGCTTGATATGTTTTCAAGTTAAAATTATTATTATTATTTTTTAATATTATTATTTTTTCTCTGTTTTCAGTGCCTTCCCAGAACCCAGTTGTGGGTGATATTGGAGGTTCTGCTGTTTTACCTTGTTCGTTACCTAGAAAACATCCACTTACAACTGAGACATACAGTCAATTGGAGACACAATAAGACCCTGAAAGTGTTTGACATTATTAAGGGTAAAGTCTCTGTGAAAGAACAGGATTCAGTGTTCAGGAACAGAACTGAAACCTTCCCTCAGGAATATCTGAATGGAAACTTCTCACTCAAACTCTACGATCTTCAACGCAATGATACGGGATTCTACAAATGCTACATCACGAATGAATTACTAATTCAAAGTGTGAAACTAGGTTTGTGAAAAAGAAGTTTGATTCATTTAAGCTAATAATGTTAAGATGATTTTAATTGAGAATGAGATTGTTTTTGAGACACAATGAAATGTTTTAATCTGTTTCTACTGAATCTAATGCATTTGTCTTTGTGTCCACCAGAAATAAACCAAGGAGCTCAATCGAGATCTGAGAAGATTTTACTTATAGTGCCTTTTCTTTCTGTTTCCATTCTGCTCTTTATGTAAGCACTGACAGAAGGAACTAGAGTATAGCAATGTGTTTGTTCTTCTTCAACAACCTCAAAAAAACCTGCTGAGATCCTCACATCTTCTGAGAAACAGCTGAAGACGTTAAGCCACCATCTTAAACTGATGAAAGCCTTCAGTAACAATTCAGTTATTCCGCATATTAGCTAAATAGTTTTTTTTTTTAATCATATACATGTTATTGTTATTTTATTAATTTTATACTCATTGTTTACTGTTTACTTTTGACTAACTTGCCATGAAGACAGACTTGCTGCAGACAATGCCGTTTTACTTTTGGCCAAAATATGTTTTTATGCATTTATGTTTTTTTGGTGTTTGTTTTTAATTTGTTTCATAGTTGTTTACATTTCACTGGAAGTCATTTTTGTGCATTTAAAATACTGTTGTTGAAGATGCTTTTTATATACATATATAAGCAGGAGGAGGCCAAAAAAAATAAAAAAAGAAAGTCAAAAAGTGTTTGTTTGTGCCCCGCTCTCCAATACTTCAGGCTCTATAAAAGGTATCATTTTCCTGTTATCATTGTAAAGCTGCTTAGAAAGATCTGTATTATATAAAGTGCTGTATAAATAAAGGTCACTGTTCTTCTTTTGATGTCAATTGTTAAAGGATGTTTCATTCTTAGAAAAAAATTCAATGTGGTTCAATATAAAACCTTATAGTGTTCTTGAGTCAACTTTAAAGAACCCTTTATGACGAAAAGGTTCTAAATTAGCAGAAATGTCAGTATTAACTACAGTATAAAGTGTTACAACTATAGCCCTAATCTTCATCATATGGTCCGGTTAAATTCCATTTCACTTGGGAAGTGATTTTGGAAATGACTGGAAAAGATATCAGGACCTGATTACTACTTTAGTATTTTTCAGCCTTTTTCCAGTGTGCTCAAGCATTTCAGTGTTCTGTGAAAAATCACAGAGGTTGTAACACAATTTTGTGACAATGTTTTATTCTAGGTTCATTGTATTTAGGCTGAGTCATTTTTCATATCTTTGTTGTTTTAAAATGTTCCCTTTTTTGCCTAGAATAAAATGTGGAGTCAAGGGTAATGGTTGATACACAAAATAAAATAATGTGAGTGTAATATGCTGAAGAGTTACTATATGTGTTTTTCCTGAGGTTTAATTCATTGGACCATAAAACATGTTGTCAAATACTTAAAAAAAAAAAAAGTTTTGCATTAATTAATATGTTTAGTAAATTCATATGATGTAACAAATCTAAATGTTAACGCTGTTAAAATGGGTGCATCTGATTGGTCACGTGCGTCTTCTTGTTATCAGGGAGTTCTCGGGATTCGCTTCATTCTCAGTAAAGCTATGATTGTGAAGCATCGCATTTTGAGTGTTTACTGATAAATACTCATTTTCAGGGCTACTACATCAATTTGGAGGCACTGCTGGTAATATTGTTGGGTGGTCTGACTCCTTCATCAGTGAGAACCACCCAGTCACTTTCATCTCTACTTACTTATTTTAACCACCGAATCTCCCTCTCAATAATTGTTCCAGACCTTTTCTGGACTGTGTGTTCATGGACGAAGTTTACAACTTATTTCACCTTACACAAAACGTAGTTTCCCCATTCCTATAATGCGCCTAGTCAAAGATTTAGATGATGCTACAATATTCATCACAAGGCTGGAATTTACAACGCTATCTCACAACCTATTCGTAAAAGTGAGTATGAGGTGTCTAAACCCCCGTGATTGGTAGGTGTACAGGTGGGGTCAGGGGTAGGTCATTCGTATGAATTCATACAAATTGGGCAACTCGTAAAATATGTACGATTTAGCAACAATCGTGCAAATTCGTACGAGTGAGGTCGTATGAATTCGTATGAATTGCCGTAAAATCGGGTTGGAATTTACTAAGCTCAATGTAGCGCTTACACCCAGCTTTATTACGTCCCAGGAGTTTAATCGATTCCAGACATTGACTCTTGAAATGCCTCTGAATTGAAGAATCAACTTTTTGTGGAATCGAGTCCCAGCCCTACTCCATATCTCCGTGCACAAAGATAATTTTCTGGAGTCGTTTTCTCGGACATCTGCAGCTTGTGTACATGATAGTTGGGGTTTGAGGGCCTGAACTACAGTCCTATAGAGGAAATCAGCAGCCTAATAAAAAATGGAGACTAGCACAAAGTATTTATGTTTTGAAAATACACATATACCGAAACTGAATGTATTTAAATCCAAATTACATTTGATTGTTTTTTAAAGGCTTTAAATAAAAAAATAGTATTTTGTATTTCAAATAGGCCTCCGTATTTCAAATACATGTATCTGAAATAATCACTATATGAACTGACTATGACAGACGTTCGCGTAACAACATAACTTACGTCCTAAAAACTAATTCCGCCCGAAAAGCAACTGTATTACATGCAGCTGACATATTGATTATCCAAATATTACACGGTTTGCTACGGCGGTTTGACTCTGATCACACAATTTTTTAATTATTGAATCCCCAATAAAATGCGCATAAGTTCGTCGAAGCGTCCGTTTTTGTATTTTTTTTAAATCGAATCTGCGCTTAAAAATGCGAAAGCAAAACAGGGACGTAAACCTCATGAACAGGAACATATTTTAGGGTCATTCAGACTGTGATGTTGATCAGGGCTCCTCCTCAAGGGGATCCTCCGAGTGAAGCTAAAAATGTGTGACGGCAGCCGACAAGGAGCTAGGAGAGAATCTGTTCTGTTTGAATGGAAGTCAATGGATGATTTGCCTCAGTACACGGAATGAACTACTTTTCTGTTGTCACGTAAATAATGTATCCTTGTCCGCTAGTTTTTTACATATTTGCTATTAAATTTCGACTTCGGAGAGAAATGTATTTTGAGATTACTACGAAAAACAACTGTTTTATGAGAAAAATCAGGGACTATTTTGCGACAGGTTTGAATTATTTTACGGCACTACCAATGCACTCCTATAGACCTCATGCACCAAAGAAACGAGGGCGCCGCCGCCATCTTTAGAATATTGTCTTTTAACTTCCGTTTTTGCGGTCGCTCTGTATATTTCTATGGCGTTGCTGTCCAGGAGTAATTAGCTTTTGAAGTGGATTTACTTAATGTAAAGTTAACGAATGTTATCATGAGGACTGTAATATTTAAAGCTCATGTCTTAACAAATGTCAGTCGACCGGGAATATTTTAAAACATATTCATTAATAAACACACAAAATCGCTGTGAAAATACAGGCCGGAAGTCAAAAGACAACGAGTGCAGCGCTGAAAAGGGGCGGGGCTACATAAGGTCTATAGGATCTGAAACATTACTAGCCGTCGTAAAACCGAAAGTGTAACAGTTTACCGTTACACGCTTTCAATAGTGTTGAACATTTCGTCAATGATGCGAACACTTCCCAATCACACTGCGTTTCCTCTTTTTTAGCCATTTTTTATAAATGCGCCAGACAATTTAAGAAACCTTTTAAACATATATTCGTTATTGAACCTTTTAAGTCATGATAATCAGGTATGTGAACTGATTTATTCATTATTTTACATTATTTTATTTTTGTTGAGGTAATAACATCTTTATGTCATACCTGCAATGTGAATTCATGGCCTTGTGACTAAGTCAACCAAACATGGACATCCTGGTCACCATACATACGTGGTAAACACGTCTCTTCATGCTCACGGTCAATAGTTTGAAAGGTTTGTGCGAGATGGAGCGGAATGGAGAATACTTATACCCATCTTTTTTGCCAGACTTCCACAAACCGTTTATACTTTATATTTGTAAATAATTTCACCTCATATGTCATGATCATCAGGTATACAATCTAATTACTCTTGTCGAATAGATCACACAGAATTAGGTATAAATTGAAATCGAAAAAGCAGTACATTAGAATTTAGGGGAAAAGCATATGCTTGCTACATACTAATGTATTTGTACTACTACATTGGAAAAAACAAACTAGTTTAAACTCTAGTATCATTTTAGCTTGGAAGTCAAGCTTGGAATGCTAAAAAGAGATTTTTTTTTAACCAGTTTTTGGAGTGTAAAGAGAAAAAATGCTTAGAGAGTATGCTGCTGTACGGCCAACCAGTTTTTGGAGTGTAAAGAGAAAAAATGCTTAGAGAGTATGCTGGAGCAGCATGACTAACATGTTTGAACTTGTAAGGTACAACTTAAGGCAGATGCTTTCCCTTACTACTCCAGTGTATGATTGCAGAAAATAAAACATTTCAAAAATGTAACCATAGAATGCAAATAACTATTCTAAATAAAAGAAAAAAGATATGTACCTACCGAACTGTGACTGGAACCTGTTGTTTAAATGACTGATCACTGATCACGCAAAATCCACTGTAACTGATACTCAAACAGAATCACTTCCTTAGTAAAAAAGTAACATGTACAGATGGTCCCTCCCACACAACAGCAAAGGTCTCTTTACATTCCCTATCAGTGGTTTTATAAGTGACATATAAAGAGTCGTGCCTGGGTCACATTTCACACCAGAATCAGAAAGAAAGGCGATTTGTTCATTAAGATTTGTCATTATTCATGTCATCTCAATCTAGATGCTCACGAGTTGTAAGAAAAAAAATATTCATATTAATCTTTTCCCACAAACTTTGCTCTGTTGTTCCGCTCCTGCAGTTTCAGATCATTTTTTATGCTTCCTCAGTTTATTGGTCAGCTACAGTTCAAATAATCTGCTTACTTGTTATGCATATTCAATGAACAAACACTTTCAAAATTGCTTGAATAAACAAATGATCAGATTATCATGCATTGTACTTCTGTTTACCATGTAGATGTTTTACCTCAAATCCATATTTGTGGAAGTTTTACTTTTTTCAAGACTGATGTGTTCACTTCAACACAACTGAAGGTGAACAGGGAATTCTGTGTGCTGTACAAGTATACACACAAAACATTACTTAGTAGTAAAACAGTGACTAAGTAAAAAAGGCAATGCAATCTGAGTCTTATAGATGAGGAGGTGAACTTGTGTCCAGTTATCTGAGGCCCTTATATCATTACATTACAACAGGACAAGTGCATCAGATAACTTGCTACATTTCCATTCATATCAGTCAAAATACGGCACGACCTCAGGGCTCGAAACCTTCATTTGTTCCACATTTAAGAGTTCATTGTAACCAATCATTCTGTCCTCCTCCCAAAAATACTCTTTTCACTAGCATTGTTTATCGAGTTGCACAAAACCAGAAAGTCTGGTTTCAATACATTGCATAATACATGGTCCACACAATAAAATCAACAGTATAATAGTTATAGCTATATTATAATTATAGCAGTTACCCAATGGAGCAAAATGTCGAAAGAAACTGAAAGATCCCTCAATACCTTGATGGCCGATATATCTGGTGCTATACCTCATCTTGTAGATCCTTCATTTTAGTCAAAACCTCAGTAAATCCTTATAGTGTGGTTAGAAAGAAAGTACAGCACATACTCATACTGTATCATCAAACATAGCACACACACCTAATATTATTTTTTGCACAATCATTTTGCTAGTTGCATCTAGCTTGTGAACATAAGTCAAAGCCTCATTTGTATAATTAATGAATCTGATTGTAATAGATGTAATGAGTCCATTCTATATAACCTAGAAGCTGTTTCATTCCTGGCTTTAAATTTCTTTGAAAGACCTCTGGGCTGGCAAACTAGCACCAGGAACATCCACAACCACATCTTTAGTCTAAGGTTACAGACAGTGTTGGAAAAGTTACTTGTATGTTGCGTTACTCCATAAAAAAAATAAATAACTGATTGCTTTAGTTACTTTTTATTGTGTTTCACTACTTTTGCATTGCTTTTTCTCACCTCAGCTGGCTGTTGCTCTCTCTTCCTAGCTGAAGGAAATGCAAATTCATGCCTGTACAGTAGAGGGCGCTGCTTTAACAAACCTTTCAGCTGTGCTGCCATACTGGATTACAGTAGAAGGAAGGTCAGCCAAAGCCACTAGAAGATAAGCCTGCAACCTTTAGCCAAAAAAGCGTAGCGGTGTGGTGAAGAGATGACAAGGTTTTGTTCAGTTGTACTGTGAAAAGCGTTATATATTCAATTACTACACAATAGCTGTCTGTCTTTAGGAGTCTTAAGTTAGGAGCTACTTTTGTGAATACGGCCCCAGATTCAGATCATCAGCTACTTAGATGAAAGCTCCATGAACTGCACTGAGTGTGTCAGATAAGAGACAGATAGGAGATAATGTGCAGAGCGGTTAGAAAGCTCATATGTACATTTAGCAGAGATTTTTATCCAATGCAACTTACAAATGAAGGACAATTGCAAGCAAGTTATCATAAGAATACACTACATCCTTATGCATCGCTTTCTGCCAGGACTTGTACGTGCTTTTCCCAAACCACTGAAGTGACGTCGACGTCCGGGTTAGCAGTAGCATGAGCCGTCAGGATCCTCCTGATGTACTTACAAACTTTCCAATGCCTCGTTTAAGAGTACAGAACCTATTTGTACTACTGTAGAAGTTTGGTACCATTCTGAGCATTATTAGTGGGGTAATTTACGAGATACATCATAGGATCCATTAGCGCCTGCACTAAACCATCCGGCTGATTTCTCAAAATAAGCTCTAACTTTAATAATGTTCAAACCAAGGAAAAGGCTCCGGTGGAAAGGCCCCTAAGAGCTGTCTATTGTGTCCGATTCTGATTTTGCATCTCTGGAGTCGGTTCTAAGATGCATAATACTCTATATTCAGTGCTGCACAACCATTGAAGGGTTTTACATACATTTTTTATAAGTATATAAAAAGGATGTTGTGTAATAACATGATCACTGACCTCACCAAAGATGTGCAGTTTGCCGCCATTGCTGTATTTTGGAGGAACGTCTTTGGTCACACAGTAATAAAGTCGCAAATCATCAACAGTGACATTATATTAACAGGCGATGTTTCCTTTGCACTGAATATTTGTGTCTAAATCTATTATTGTAGTAATGAGGAGCTGTAGATGAGAAAGTGCGTAATGTCAGAACCGGAGAATCTGGTAGTTTTAGTAATAACCAAGTTAACCTTCTTTACATCAAGATCACAGTTTATAGTCACATTTTACTGCAAATCTTTTAGTTGATCTGTTAAAGTCTCTGCAGCTTCACATCATAAGCAAGTCTGCGACAAACACACACACACACACACACACACACACACACACACACACACACACAATATGGATCATTATTGTGTCATTAAACATCATAAAGTATTAACTTCCAAAGCACTTTCATATGAAACTATACCTCATAGCTTTAAAACGGTGATTCACACATGAAGAGGAAGTTAAGGCCTGCTCTGACCACAAGTATAGTGTTTAATTCTGTACACAATATATATAGCCTATAGGTAGTTGATAAGATGGTACTAAAAACATTAATTAAAAATGATGGATGGCACTAGAACACTGCAGGTACAGAGAATCATGTGACCTGAGATATTTTTTTTTTAAATGGGTGTGGCCAAAGATTTTTCCACCAATAGAAAGATGTCTCCGGGAAAGATGATTCTAGCGGTAGCGAGATCTCGAGGCGGAGCAAAAAGAGAAAAATAGCTGATTGGCTACCTAGTGATAAGAAAAGGTATAAGACCTGAAGTTCGACCATTGCAAGTCAGATGGCCAGCTGGTATCTCACTTTGTTGATTGTCAATAAAGTTAATTATTCTGAAACCTGGAACTTCGACTCTTGAGAGATTTCTTTGAGACCCGATTTGAGGACTTTGAATTTGCTACAACAATAGGTATCTTTCAAAAAAAAAAAAAAAAAAAAAAAAAATCAGCATGATGCAGTCTTGTTTATTTCATACGACTGTAGAGATGAAACTTTACCTCAGAGCTTTTGAAGTTTGTTAACAAACATTGTCAGGGTCTGAATCAGGCTCAAATTATTTTGAAATTGCTGGCATCCTTAATATTTGCATTAGAGCAGAACTCGCCGTTATGGAGAGACGAGACATTTCCCCAACACACGCTAAGTGCTGCCAATCACAACACATTGGGCCTGCTAACCAATCACAGCACATTTCGTAAGGAGGGGCTTCATCAAAACTGGAAATAAATGACACGTTCAAGAAACACGGTAATCATGATTTAATTTTATCCCTTAAAACTCATCTTTGATCACCGAAATTACACGTTTACACGTTACACGTTTTTTTCTGTGAAGAAAAAAAAGATTAATGCCTTAAAATAGCTAGAATGTAACTCTACACCTTTGCTTCATTTAGTATTGGGATCCATGAAAATATGCAAATTAGCACTGCCTCCCCTCACTCACACCAGCTCAGAGCTAGCAGCTAAAGCCCGGCAGATGTTGACCTGATTGGTTACAGGCTAGTTTGTGACGTCATAAACACTGACGATTTCAAACCCCATTTTTGAGACTGTCTTTGGTTCACTGCAGTTTTAAGGAGAAAATACTCAGCAATGGTGTTGACATGAATTTGCACATGGTTTCCCTTAAAGCATATTAAAAACACCACATAAACATATAAACAACATCAAAAACTTGATTTTCACCGCAGTGGGTCTGTAATAAATGGAACCTTATTGTGTAGTTTTACCATGGTGTTTAATGTCAGGAAAGAACCGACATAGTGCAGACATACATAAGCATGATTTCCACTCAAAACAATACCAGCAAAAAAGTGTTCCTATAATATCACACTGCACATTAGATACAAAGCAGCAAACTTATAAAAGATAACAAAATTAT